>VYZT01000366.1:0-20586 GCA_013400735.1 Pomatostomus ruficeps
GCAAAGTCAGGGCAACAGTCTTTTAATAATCAAAATGTCTTTCTTCCTACAATGCTTTGGCTTAAAATTGTTTTCTCAGTTTTTGATTTAGGATAATAAAAAGGCGAAACAAAATGTTTATCTAAGTATATTACTTTAAATATTTTTATGTCCACATACTGTTTTGACAGATATAAAAAATGCGTAAAAGTTACAGAGGGGAAAAATGCAGTTTTCAAAAATGAGAAAACCTTATTCACTTTAGTTATGAGAAGATTTTTAATAAAGAGATTCCAGAATGGTTTACTAAAATAAAGTTTTGGTATTATTTGAAAGACAGGCAAACTAATGTATTTCTGTGTACTTAACAAAAGCATGCAGATATTTCTGTATTGTTATTTGTAGGGTTTGAGTAGTTTTTAAAATTTGCCCATGAGGTATTCCAGGACTTCCCTGAGATCAACTGGAATTTTGTTTTTGACTTCAATATAAAAAAATTTGACATATAAAGCCTTGGGAATTGAAGTTCCTAAACATTTGGTCTGAAAACTGAATATATAGTTAATTGCACTCATATCTCAATTTTGAAAAGAAAATGGGCTGGTAATTTTTTATAAATTTGCACTTAAGAGCTTAAAAGTTATGTTTTTTATCAATATTAGACCATGAAGACAATGCTTCAAGATGAGTATCTTGATATTATGAACTCTAAAAGCAAAGAGATTAATTATTTATAAAGAAGCAAGAGAAGTGCTAATGGATTACCTTTCTGTGACCTTATGCTTTAGGAGAATTGATCTTGTAAAATGGAAACAGATGATTTCTCTGCTTTAAAATGTACTATATGAATACTCTCTGACTTTTTTCAAAATTATGGCTCAATGATTATAAATATACTTTCCAGATTAACCAGGAAGGTTTTTTTCAAGAAGAAATAGGTAGTCCATATTGTGAAGGATGACAATAACTACAGCACAAACCCAGCAGTATAACATATAGATACAACTAGTTTCTGTGGAGTTTCTGTGACTGCTGTTTTATTTTGAATTGGATACTGATTTACTTGAAATTAGACCAAAAATTCAAAGAAAAACAGACTTTCTGAGAACTAAGACCAATTAAGTGACATGAGATTAAGTAAATTGAGATTCATATTATAATATAGAAGTGGTTTAAAGAACTAAAACCTCAGAAGTTAAGCCAAATATTATTTATAAAACTTCAGTTTATAATTTTAGACAAAATAACTGGACATAGTGTGGGCTCAAATGCAGTATACCAACATGGTACTCTTTTGCTTAAAATAGGCAAACCTGATTTTTTCTTCTTATAACTGACAATATTTTAAGGAGGAATATGGATGTCATCATTCATTTAAAATTTAAAGCCACACTCACATGTAGATTAAAAAAAAAATTACACTTCATTTGCTTCCTTCATCCCAGATAATTACTATGTGGCAAGAAGTCCTGCTAGTACACTAATACTGATAGAAGGGATGTATGATCATGTTGTGCCCCATTGCTCTGTCACTATGATATTTGTAAGATTTTGATGGGTCTTGTCCTAATCATAACTCCGCAATGAACATTCAAAACAGAGGTTAATCTCAAATCTGAAGTTCACTGCCTTATTCATCACCATGTATTTTTAGTTATCTCAAAGTAAATGTCAGAATTATGAAAAGTCTTGGCATGTGTTATGGAATATTTCAGAAGAAGTTGCAGTTAAACTCTTTGTACGCGTGTCCTGCTGGGTGTCATTGCATGGATGTGTATGGAATGTGTGAGGGATATATTGACAAATACCTCAATTCTTGCTAATAGGAATAGGCAGAACCTTTCACATTTAAATTTCAACAGTTCATTGCCTTGAGCATCAGCTAATTCGTGTTTCTGAACCACAGAATTATACAGAATAATTTAACATCTAGTGCTTCTAGGCATGCCTAAAGAGCTCAATTTTTGTCTTCTTTAATCAAACATAAAACTTTCCATAAATGTCACTGCTGTCTTTGAATGCCCTTGATCTTTAGCAGGTTTGCAGTAGTTGCACAGAGTTGATCATGAAGTATTCTTTTCACATTTGTAGGGACAACACCAAGGGGCCATCTGAACTGACAGTTTACATAGTAACAATTCCCTCTGACACTTACAATGATAGAATTTGGAAAGGAATTTGGTCATGCCCTCAGCTCTGAATTGGCTAAGTTCCATTCACATAAATGACTAGACCTCATCAGTGTGTACAGAGAAGCCTTCTCAATAAAGTAAACACAGTTTCCTAAAATCAAATGGAAAGCCCTAATAAAGCCTTTTGTTATGTGGGTGCTGCGACCTCTTTCCCTGCCTGTGTGCGTGCTCTGCCTGCAATGGCCCAGCATCCACAGAGTTGATCGGGATGTTCCATCCTCCTCCAGCTTAGACGCTGGATCCGTCAAAGACAGCTTTGTGTGCTCCTTTGCTGTGGTGCATTGATGCACCTAAGAATCATGTAGGGGATTACCTTAAATCCGTATATTCCTCAATGTGCTGAACTCCTCTCCTGTGCCGCTTTTATACAAGTATAATTCCACTAATTTTGCACTTGTTCTTGATATATGTATAAATGAGAATAAAATGACTCCCAGTGTCTTTGTAGCATACCTTTCTTTTATTTGTCATACTTTCTGCTCTTAATTTTAAACATTTCAAATGCTGAAAAAACATTAATATGAAGCATGTAAATTGGCAGCACTGTATTCTTTTATTCTTTTATTTAAGAAACACTGTACCAGTGCCAACTCGTATTGGTTTATAACAGGGACATAGTCATCCTTTTATTTTACATGGACAAGAAACACTGAATAATGCTGTTTTGCGGATTTCTAAGATCTAGAAGAGGGAGAGACAGAGTAACAAATCTTCCATTTACACTACTGTCCCAGAGTAAGACTTTCCAGTATCTTAGTTTTTGGTAAGAGGAATTACGAAAACATACTGTTTATGGTAAATTAGGGGTGTTTTTTTTCCTTAATGTATTCATTATAAGTGATGGAATTTTAAGTCATGTCTGTAGAAGCAGACATAACACTAAGGTATGAAAAACCTCTGATGCCTGTTCTTGTGCTGGTGAGGTTGAAAGTTTTTATTGCATTAATATGATGTACATTAGAAAGTCATACCACAAATAAGCATTTATTATTATTAAAATACTTTTTGTCTGGTGTGAGAGAAAAAGGTTATGTTTTGTTCTAGTTTTTTTCAAGTGGACACTGATTAGAGGATTTCCGTAAGTTTTCCAGAAAATGACAATATTTATCTCATTAATTTAAATTAAGAAGTTCTAAACCAATATTCATTTGAACATGAAAACGTCTGCAGACTCATGGCCACTGAGAAGGCCCAAACTTTCTGTCTTTTCAGAGTACAGAAAATAGCATCTGGCTTCCCTTCAGCATAGTTAAAAGACTTCTGTATGAGTTCTGTATAAACAGCGTGTTAGGGGGTTCTGAAAAATGGCAGACAAAAGTGAAAGATTAAATTTTAATTTATTCCCATCACTCCATATATTCTCTGGCATATGGCATGAGGAATTGTGTGTGGTACAGTGCTAATCCAGTGTTGGCAGTACTTGCAGTTACTTAAACATATTTAGAAATGTTTCCTGGTGACTGAATTTGAACTTTTCAAACTCTTTTCCATTAATGGAAATTATAGCTTGCAGCCTCATTTTGCTTTATCTAGCATTGTTTCTCCACAGATATTTTAATCATGATGGGAAGAGACTTTTCTACTTATTAAGAAGTGACCGTGGTGGTGGGGAAATCACTGTCACTTAGGATTTAACATAGTGAAGAAAATGTAAATGTTCATTTAAATCCCTCCTAGGTATTCTGTCTGGGGATCTTGCCTCTCTCTAATCAGCATTCACCTGTCTGTGGGTTTTAATTAACAGATTTGGCAGCTGAAGTTTGGAGTATTAGTGCCTAATTTCCTGGACCTAAGTCTGGTACTTAGATGCCATTCTGGGCATGTACGTCCTTTTAAGATCTGGATTCAGAAATTTTATTTTGTTTCCTGTGCTGCAGAAGAGAAGCATATATTGATGGTCTTTGTGGTTGTCTGTGACTTCTAAAGAAGACTTCATAATCTTTTAGATCAGCTGTTTTTCAGGCATTTCTTCATGAAGTCTTAGTTATAGTGATCATCATCAGCTTTGTAGATTCTGCAATCAAGAAAGAAGATGAACTGATGTTATTCATTAAATATCCTTACTTCTTCAGATGCCTGAGAAATCAATGTAGTCTGTATCAATCCAAGGAGCTCCATCTGTCTCTCTTTTCTGCAGTAAAATCTATTTTGCATTATTTATATGATTCATTTTTTGATCCATGCTTCTCTGATAAGGGGACAGAGATAAAAGTTCTGCCATTTCATATGAACTCTGTTTTCAAATTTGAGCTGCTGACTTTTCTCAGATGCTCTCATTCCTACCATTTTTTGACTTATTATTCTGTTCCTCTGTGGCCATTCAGTTCGTATAATGAGTGAAATAAGGATCTATAATTTCTACTAATTTTGTGTTCCTTTTCCTTTTTTTGTATTTTATTCTGCAAGTAGGGTATTAGAAGGGTGAAATATTACCATAATTATGAGAGATGTAAACAAGGTACACACTTTATAAAGGAAGACATTAGTACTTCAGTGCATGAGCATGTCCTCTTTATATATGGCACCAAGTAGACTATATGTCTGTTTTTACCAATAAACTCAGAGGCATTGTCACTCTTATGCTGAATATGTCAAGAGCCAGCAAAGGGGATGGATTTGGGTGTGACAGCAGCCACCAGGGTCAGAGGACTCACAAACCCAGACCCTGCCCAGTCGCAGCAGAGGGGTTGGCTGTGGGCACAGGTCAGAAGGTGGGTCACCACCCTGAGGCAGGGCTGACTCCTGGCCAGGCAGGCAGCCTGCAGTGAAGCCCAGGTGAATAGCTGTGCACAGACAAGGCTGTTGTAGACTATCAGACCAGCGTCTGTTTCTTTTACGCTACATATTACCTCTTTTAGTCAGTCCTGACAATTGCGTGTCATGCTGGCATCAAAACCTCTGTTACGTCTTGTCTATACATCATACAAATGTCATACATTATGTTTCCCATTTATTATTTCTGTTTCCCTGAATAAATTCTTTACAAAGGTATTTTAACTCAGTCTTCACACTGTAAATTGCAATTCTTGATTATTTTTCTACAACAATAAATTTGTTCTCGGTAGAGGCTTTTGTATTTTGTCTATACTATGAGCATGGCTACATTTCCTACAATATCTACAATAGGTACAAAATATTCGTGGTGAGGTTTTTTTTCCTCTCTTTGTCATCAATCATCTTTGTTAAACTGCACAGTAGTGTTCATTAATTTATTTTTTTAAAGTAACTGTAACAATTTTCCTGGTCACCCCATTTTGTTTCTTCATTCCACTTTTGGGTGTGTGTTTGTATCAATAAAAGAAGGGTTATCCTTAAAGTATATTTTTAAAACCCGAGGTTTTAAACTGTGAAAGGAAGCATTTGTTTCTTCTCCACATCTTTTAAACGTGCCTGTACCTACTAAGAAGTAGAACTACTTGATTGGCAGATCTGTAAGCTTTCAGGAAACCTTTTCTGTACACAAAAGCTTGTGCAAAATTTTTTCAGCCTCTTCTCTGGCTGATCAGTGTTTTGAAGATCTCCAGTGGAAGAAAAGTATTTAGCCAGTTAGAACAGCCTATATTGCTGCTGTTTACAGAATATATTTTTTAAAGTAATATTTTTTCTTGTTTCATGTTATTACTAGTTTACAAAGGTTTTGTTTAACAGTTTTGGTCTTTTTTTATATATGGACTCTACAAAATTTTCATATAAAAACCCAACGAAACACATGAAAAACAAGAAACAAAAAAACTCTCTGGTTCAATGCAGAAAAGAGGTATACAAATATGTTTTCCATCTTCTGAAGAGCAGTCTTAGTTGGTGTTTGTGATTTCAAACACATATGTAAAAGATTGTTTAGCCAACCATAATGGGAACACTGGTTTGTACTGGCTTGGATTATGCAAATATCTGCATTCTGATTTTGTTCAGAGCATTGATGAGTACCGTGTAAATGAACAAAAGGTAGCCAGAAAGTGGTTATGCAGATTAAGTTCTCTAAATCAATAGACTACAGAGGAGCAAGTTTACTTCTACAAATGCAAAGCATTTCTTTTTGTTTCTGACATAGTTTCATTTTGGCATAATAGAAAATTATTTTATTTGAAACCTTTTGCTTATATAGAAGACATTTGGGATACAAAAAATATTAAATATGAATCACTTGCTGAAATATTAATCACTGCAGTAAACCAGAACCCGACTGAAAAATAAAATACTTCAGAAATGTTTTCAGGATATAGTTTTTAAGATCCTGAAAAATACTGGTTTGGGTTTTGGTGTTATTGTTTTGACGTACTGTTATTTAATATTTAAAAATAATTTGGATTACAGAAAAATTTGGTGTAGTACTTCTATTACATGTATCTGTAAATGGAATCCATTAGGATATAGTGAATCAATTTATAGTGAATCATTTAGGATGTATAAGTGTTGGCAGATGACTAAACACATATCAAAGGTCCACATTGCATTGTCTCTATTCACACATACTTTTCCATATCCACAGTCAAGAGACTCCATTAGCTTTTCTCCCATGACACTGATTTCTTCTCCAAGCTCAAGTGATCTTCTTTGTACCAGAACCTCTTATATTTCTCAATTACTTTCTGCTTTTATCTGCTGAAGTGCTCACCTTGGTGAGGTGTTCAGCCCATTAGTTTTTATCTGTTAATCCATCCAACGTGTAAATTCCTAGTGATGAATGGACCGATGAGTCTTTTAAAAATCCTAGTGACTATTTTTTATACTTAGTTGCACAAGGTAAAATGGATTTATACCAGTGATGATGTTTCTTGTGGTAACAAAGGAAAAGTAAGGAGCGAGGCCTGCATAGAATACTAAGAAATAAGTGTAATAATAGGCTACTTTTTTCATAATGGATCAATTGAATGTGTGGCAAAGCATACTTCATCAGTTCTGTCCACTCTCCACAGTTCCTTGACCATAACAGATTTTCATCTGGGCCAAAATGGCACACTGACAAGATCTGAGTGTTTTTGATCAAAATACGTCCCGTTTTTTAAGCTTTAGCAAAGCAAGTGATCATCTAAATGATAAATAACAGTTTTGGTGTCCAGACTACTGTAAGTTAAATCTTTTGAAACCATGTTCCAATCCTTCATTCTAAGGGCTTTTCCTCAATGCTTTCCAGCTGGGCAGATTATGCATTTTCCAACACTATGCTTTGCTGTAGCTATGCAGAAGTTAAAAAAAATCCAAATATTTGTGGACAAGCTGTGTCATGCCCCCAAAAAGGCAATTTAAACGAAGTCTCTTGAACTCTCTTTGGACTTTAACTTCCCTCCTGCATTGGTATTTTTTCTCTTAAATGACAGCTGTCTTTCCCATGCATCAAAGCTCTGCTGGATGCCATAGGGCTTCCCTCACCATTAGCTTCTTGTCACAAGTGGAGGACTGTGACTATTGTCATGTTACTGACATATGTAAGAAGCTGATTCCCAGAACGTTATTCTTATTCCCAGGGCAATTAAAAGAGACTTATATCATTTCAGCGTTACTTTATGTCTCTCCATGCCACTTAAGCCCGGTGATATGGATTTAAAAGAGGAGGGCACTAGGAATGCATGCTGCAGTGTTGTGGCTCATAAAGTAAAGTGGGGATTCTATTTATTGCCAATTTCCCCTTTTTTTTCAGACTATGAATAAGATACAAAGAGATAGAGAGGCACAGTTTTAAGACAAGTGAATGAATTGGCAGTGCCAGGTTCACTTCTGTGTGTGCAGTAGGACGAAGGCTGGGGCTCTCAGACTCTCGTTGAAGACATTTGGAGGCTGGCAGAGCCCTTGCTGAAGCAGCCTGTTGAAAGCCTATTCTTTCATTTTGTAAGAAAATTTCCAGTAAAGTAAAGAGAAGTATGTAATAAATTCTTAACTCTCACGCCTTCCTCATGGTAACCATAGCTGTAGCTGTTGAGTACTATAGATAGAGAGAGGCCATAAGGAAATGCCTAAGACTCAATTTGCTATATTATGGGAAATGGGGGGTAAAAAAGAAATTTTTGGGGCTAAGTTGTTTTGAAACAATTTTAAAAGATCAGATTATATAAGGTCTGTAAAAAGTTTGGAATTACTTAGACTGTCTGTAAAGGCACAGAAATTCTCTCCTTTAAAGGATAATGTCATGCATTATTCATTGTTTTCCTGAACTGGGAATTATTTATTAATATCTATTAACTGCGTAGTTTTAAAAGCATTCTGGGAGCAGGTATTGTAACAGCAACTAGTGAGTTGATGCTATCTATTCAGAGAGTATTTAAAAGGATTTCCTACTTCATTTTCTATATTGTAATTAGTCTGCATAGATTCACGTAAGGAAGAAGCTTCTCTCTGTTCCTGACTGTATTAATATGTATCCCAGCTTTTTTATACAAGATTTTTTAGGCACACGGATACTGCAGCAAACACTGTATCCATGCTATCTTGCTATGTCTAGGATATGGGCCCACCATTAAATGCCCAGCTCTCCAGCCTGTCGAGATCCTTCTGAATGGCTTCACAGCATTCTGGGGGATCAGCCATTCCTCCCTGGCCTCCTGGGGATTCCTGAGAGCTGTCCTTATTAGTGGCCACCTGTGCAAAGAAGCCATTCACTACCTCTGCCTTCTCTGCATCCCCTGTCATCAGGGTCGCTGCTCCATTTAGTAATGGGCCCACATTTTCCTTAGTTTTCGTTTGTTATTGATGTATTTGAAGAAGCCCTTCTTGCTGCCCTTGACATCCTTGGCCACATTTAATCCCAAATGGACCTTGGCTTTCCTAATCTCATTTCTTCATAATCTGACAGCATCTCAATATTCATTCCAAGTGGCTTGTCCGTGCTTCCACCTTTTGTGTGTCTCCTGCTTGTGCTTGGGTATGGACAGAGGTTCATTGTTCACCCACACAGGTGAACTCTTGCTCCCTTTGCCTGATTTCTTGCTCATCGGGATGAATTATTGTTGAAATGTCACTGCATTGTTTTATAACTGCTTTGTCTTATAACTTTTTCTCTTCTTCAGCATATTAAAACATTCAATTTGCAGTCACAACGTCAGAAGCTAAGAAATGACAAAGTTAAAGCACAGCAGAAACCCTCTCCTACTGTTCATTTATCTTGAGAGAGACTTGATCCTATCATTACCATACTATTCTCTTCCAGAATTTGTGGTTCACTCAAAACACAGGACAAATGAAGCTCACATAAATAGCAGATGTTTAATGCTGCGTTTTATCTTTGTTGTTCAGCAGGTATCAGAAAGAAGAATTCATTTCCTGAGGCTTTTCTGTATTGATTATAACTGTAATATCTGTTCACAAACATTAATTACGTGATTCAAACCCTCAGGAATCTGTGTGTTTATTCCCATTTCAGAAGCATATAATTTACAGTTTTCTCATCATAACATATGAAGGTCAGAAATTGCACAGTCCTTCCCAGTGCCTCATTTTAAATGAATAGACATGATTTAGATTTTTTTCAAGAAGTTCCTACAATTTTCAGTTGCAGTTGTGACCTGTTCATCCTTTCTTAAAATCAGAACATGTAATTCACACATCAAGAGAAAGATCATGCCTGATAACTTGTTTTGAGTTGATTTATACAACTCTACATAGGAAATTGAAAGAGACATCTCCAATCCTCCAGGACAGTATTGACTGTCTTAATAATTTCCTACTTAGCCAGTTCATTAAAAGCCTTTTAAGTTTCTGTGAAAATGAAACCAATAGAACCTAGTTTTTATATCATCTTCACTCCATAGCATAATTAATTCTTAAAGCACTACTAATGCAAACATTAATTGTCAGTGTGAAGTCATAATAAGGTCAAACAACTTTTGCAGATAAATACTCTGTTCTTGACCTTTTGATTTGTGACTGCTAATTTATTATTAAAGAAGGAGAAAGAAATTGTGTGGCACACTGTCACACTGACATCAGTGTTATTTGGTAGAACAACGAGAATGGACTCTAATGCTTTTTGGGACCGCAGGACTGCCCAGGGGTCTGCGGGGCGATTATCCAGTGCCTTGGTCAGATAGATGGCTGCAGACGAGCAGCTTTCCTTTGTCTCTCTATATACCGAGTTATCACCTCCATAGTGTTGAAGCAGAACAGTCGTTGGTAATAAAGCAAGGGAGGAACAAAGAAGAGAGAACGGACATTCTAGTAGCAGCACCCAGATTTATTCTCAGGGGATGTGGGCTACAAGAAAGGACGTGGTGGGGTGGTTACACGGAGTTTTAAGAGGAAAGGAAAGGGGTGGTCACAGGGCAAGGGTCCAGGGTTCTCTTCAAATCACACAATGATGAGGGGTGACAGTTCTCCAATGAGTTCTGGACAGAGGCGGAACATATTTGCATGAACCAATTAATGTAACAGAATGGTAGAAGTTTCCAGTAACTGCTGAATAATAAAACAATCTACTGCATATTAAAATAACAGAAGTGGAACAGAATCCTTAATTGACAGGGCTAAAACGTGACAGTTAGGGGATTTCCCCCAAGCATGCTTTCTCCATCTCCCTCAGATTTGCTATCCTGGGAAGAAAAATCTACCCAAGTTATTTCTTTAGTTCTCATAGGGATAGCTGGCTGGGTCACTGCTACAGAACTCCACCCCTTGGGTTAACAAATTAACTGATCTCCACCGTACTTCACCATTTGAATGTGGAGCAGCTGTAAAGACACCTTCAGTGTATTTTTCCAGTGCTTCTTCAAATGTATCCTGGTATCAGAGGAACAGTGCAGAGTAAGAGCTGTGTTTTCCCTTCAGACTCTGGACCATGGCACAGGTCAGTGCACTTTCTTTTGTCAGCTACCATCCGGCTTGTGAACTGCTCCCATCTCACCCAGCCTTCTTTCCTTGTTGCAGATGCACTCATGAAAAGGACTGGTTGTGCCCAGCTGCTGGATGCATGAAGTCATGCACAGTCCATTCATCATTAGAGGACAGAATCAGGAAATAGATAAGCAGTTAATCTCTGCCAGGTCTTCTCTGAGAATGTACAAAATGACCCCTTCTTCTCCAAAGAGGACTATTTGGGACAGCCTTTGACAGCCCCAGAAAGAGCCAGCACAAACAAAAAATGTTCAGAACCTGCAAAGTTGTCATCAATGGAATGATGAAGATTTTACAATGGAACTTTTGGGAAAATCAAAACCAGAAAATGCTACAGGCCCACCTATGAGTGTGCATAGAGTAAGAAGGTTAAACTGCTCACAGAAAAGTCAAAACAGAAGTGTGATTGTCATTTTTGGAATATCCATTGGAAATTTTTTAAGTGATCCACTGTAACTGTTATCTGGAGGTCTAGTTTTAGAAACTGAAAACAGTGATACAATAACAAGCTAATCAGAGGTTACACTTCTTTCTTTCATTACAGAGGAAAAGTGAAACACAAAATATTTTATTTTGGAATGAAAATAGAATTAGCTTTATCAAATAAAATTTTGCCTATTTGTTTTCTCTGGAAAAAATTATCATTCCATGTTGATCTGAATGTTTTGTCTGTATTTCTGTTTGGCCAAAGCAGCTATAAGTGTTTTGCTGTCTTTCTGAGAACATGGGTTTTTTTTACACTTCATCCCAGGCTTAATTTCTTCTAACTGTGAAATGAGGTAAATTAAAATGCCAGCAAGTTATGAGGTAACTTTGTGAAGCAACCTTCTTTTTACTTTAAGGCCTGTTGAGTAAGTATGCAGCACAGCACAGAATGAAAAACTGTCATAAAGGAAATATATTCAATTTAATTTGCTCTAGTTGCTTTTCTGTGCTTTCTGCCTTTTCTCTCTAGTTGTGGCAATTTAAACTGCACTAAAAAAATTATAAAACCATTATTTACTTCAAAATAGTTTTTACTTCAATGCACTCAGGTTTTAATCCCTGTTTGAAAGACCTGTAATTATTATGCATTCAGCCACATAATAATACGTCTTGTTTGTGCTGGTTTCCAAAACAATCCAAGTGATTGTACTGATTGATTCCTTGCCCAGTTTGACATCATCAACAGATAAAACATCCCAGTGTCTTTTACACTTCTGTTGGTGCTTTAGAACATTCATTAAGGATCAGACCTAGCCTCACAAAAATACATTATCAAACAATATCACTTCTAAAAAATAATCTAGACCTAAATAAAAACCTGTATGGAAAGAAAGAAGAACAAATCCTGCTAAACTTTTTTTGTAATATTACAGAATGCAGCAAAGCACACTGAATTCAATTAGTTTGTAACACCGAACATCCAGTTATTTTATTACATAATAAATATTGGTTGGTCAGTCTGTATTTGCAGAAGTCGAAATGCAGCAAGCAACACACAGCTATGGACATGGAAGTTGTAAGTATTGATTCTTCTTTGTTTAAGATTTTTTTATCCCTTCTGGTTTACAGTTTTGATCGATCTTCATTTTAGCCAGGAGTAGCAGCAGAGAATGCAAAGGCAAGGTTCCAAGAGGACTGTTCTCTAAAATACATACAGTATAGGGCTGTTGGAGGAGCATTTGGGAAGAATATTTGTTTAGAAGGTTTTTTCTCTACACAAATTTTAATGGGTGGTAAATGGAACAGTTGATCTTATTTCCTTTATAATTTCTAATATTTTTTGTGAATTGCTTTCAGAATGATAACAGAGAGGCTACACGGACCCATGCGAGCAGTGTGTGGTATATTGTTCATGGCAGGCAATTACAGCACTGGGACCTTGAAATACATTTTCAAGTTCTTTGTGTTTCCCTGCAGAGTGAAGAGAGGACAAAAAAGGCACCTTACACAGAAATTAAGTTTGATAAACTATACTCCACACTGTTCTGGACCTTGCAGTTGTTCCAAACAGATATATTGCTGATAGCAACCTTTACACAATTTGAAATTGATTTTGTACTCTTCTAACTTTATGTTGACAGTCTCTCATAGCAGCCTGTTCTACTGCTTCACTGTCTTCATTGTGAAAATTTGTCATGTAGAATGAAAATTCCTGTATCTTGATGCATTAATCCAATACAGGATCAAAATAGCTGGAGACCTCCATTTTGGCACATGCGAGTAAGGATATCTCATATTCTCTGCAATGTTTCTGGATGGTGCCTGCCAGGGAAACCATCCTGGAGGAATTCAAATCCAATTAAATCAAATTAAATCCCTTTCTAATGCCTGTACCTTACAATGGCAGATAATGGCATAATTGATCATAGATGTATAAAAATGAAGAACATGAAAATCTGGAAATTTTCCCACACCTTCTGGTTAGCCTATACTTTCCCCAGTGGTCTGAAAGAAGATAGAGGTTTGTATGAACAATGCTTTGGAAGCACCAGAGGTCACATAAGACATTTGGATTTAATGTCTGAGTTATGAAGAAAGACAACAGCACCTTTGGTACTGGAGGCCAACAGGTGCTTTCAAAGATAGCATTTACTTTCCAATGAAAACAAGAGCAGTCCAAGGGATCAATGATAACCTTAAAGGACCATGAGAGTATATTTATAGCGGATTAGATAACTAGTTTGCAATTTCTGGGGTTATTGTATAGATTGTATAGTATACTAAAGAGTTTAATACCTGTGATTTCTTCCAAACACTATTTTGAGTGTGTCCTAAGAAAAATGTTTAACAATAAGTAACCTTTCTTTATATAGGTACGTCTTTCACATTCAGTGATTTAGCTCTTCACAAGCAGATTTGGAAAAGAGTCATGATGCCTATAAAATGGAGAGTTGCTGTGACTGTAAGCACTGGGTGAATAAGAAGCAATTCTGTTGCTTTCTGCAGTTGGACACTCTGCTGGCTGTTGCAGCAACACTCCCAATTAGACGAGTTATCCACAAGATGGTGTACTAACACAAACTACTGGCATTCATTTTTCAAGAAAAATAGTTCTAAACTGCAGGGATAAGAAAGAATCTTTTCTACTGACTGTGAAAAAAAATCTTTATGCACTAATTTTTATCAATTTCTATTGCTCATGTCTCTCATGAAACGTTCATTCCCATTCCCATTCATCTGTGTAGCTGTTTAGTGACTTCCAATAGTTACAGTAAATATAAAAACGTTTCTTTTAAATCCTGGGGCCCTTTCTTGAATTCTTAAAGATGATTAACAGCCCACGGTACCATGGAGAAACACCATGTTGTATCTGGTGGAAAGATCCTTCAGTAGTGAAGATATGATAGCCAGTTTTTCTGAAATCCTTTTTCCTGATATACCATATAGGACATATCAACACACAATAGTGACAAAACTGGTCATATGCAAGGTCTTGTAATAATCCGCAGGTGGATTTTAATAATTCTACAGCAGTGTAAGATAGTCCCAGACACTCTTCTGTTCTTGTCTTCTGTCAGAATTTGTACTGATAATAGACTGTGTCTGAGATTTCTTAATTCCTGGAGATAAAGACACCATATTAGATGCTGGATTTCTTCAGAATATTGGTTTCTAAAAATCGGTGGAAGCATCAATCTATCAAGGACTTCTCAATATACAGACCTGCACTTTTTGTAAATACCATTTCCTTTCATATTTAAGCATCAACCTTATATCCAGTTTCCTGTTTCTAAAAGCATATTGATGGATTGCCATTTTATTTAATCCAACAGCAGTAGCAGTCAAATCACACACACCCAAAACAACCTTGTAAACTGGGAAATAAATGCCCTCATTAAACTTGATAATCATTCTGTATTCTGTACTTAAGCCTATAGAAGACAGCCTAAAGAAGGCAAAATGCAAATCTGAATACACTCTTCTTAATTGAATGTAGTGAGAATTAAAAATGTAAAACTGCTTCAGCAGATGTAGTGAAATATAGGAGGAGTTCCTGTAAAACTTCCAGGTATGACAAACTTACTGACCAGAAAACTTTTTTTGGTGCCTAGGGAAATACCTCTCCTTCTGGTGATGTACCAGAGCATAGACACCAGGGTCACAGAGTGAACTGTAGAGTTATCTTTTTTAAATTTTTTTTTCTGAAACACATTAATATTTTTAAACTCAGATTTCAAAATTCTATGAGAACTTCAGATTTCAGTGTTCTTCTGGGGCAGAGATGTGAGATTTTTGCTATGCCTCTGCAGTCTTTCAGTCATGGAAGGATCTAAATTCACAGAAATGGAGCTATACATTAGAAATCAAGCCCCTTACTAATGTGGTAGATAAGTCAACGTAGATTAACTGCACAGTAAAGAATTAGTATTGACCTGGCACAAGTTATCAGATACAGCTGTCCATTTTAAAAAATGGTACTGGTTGCACAGCTCGTTTAATCAAGCAAGTAAATTCTTTTCAAGTGGGGAAATAGATTTAAAATTATTAAAAAAGGCATTAATTTTATATTTTTATTACTTTCTTTGCATAGTAAAAAAAGATTGTTATTTAAAGTTTGATTATTATTTAAACTGGGGGCTCTTTTTTGTCTTAGTAAGGTCACCTGTTGATGTTTCACTAGTGTGTCTTCTCCCAGGTATCCAGTGACAGAATATGTGGAAATCTTTCAAAGCTGCTCCAGGGAAGATTTTGACTGCACACCAGGAAGCATTTCTTTACCAAGAAGGTGGTCAAAAATTATAGAACACTTTCTAGAGAGATAGTTGATGGCCCAAGCCTGGCAGTGTTTAAAGTGCAGCAGGACACTGCCCTTAATGATGTGTTTTAAATTTTGGTCTGCCCAGAAATTGCCAGGTAATTGGACTAGATTATTGTTGTAGGTGCCTGCCAAATGAACTATTCTATTCTATTCTATTCTATTCTATTCTATTCTATTCTATTCTATTCTATTCTATTCTATTCTATTCTATTCCAACAACAGTTGTATTAATTTCATTTATTTCAGTGGAATGGTTCCTTATGTTCGCAGAAACAGAATAAATACTATTGGGAGTAAAAATTTTCAGAATTTCAAAATGTAGCCACATAGATTGTATTAATCCTTCAATCCACATGCTATGTCAGGGTTTTGTCCTTTAGTGAAAAGTCTTGAAAATGGATTCTTTACATTTAAGCATTTTCCATTGACCTTAAAAGGAATAAACCAAATCCTTTTGCTTCCATAGGTCAGAGGCAGTTTCTAGTCTGTAACAAAACCAGCTAGCTAGAAAACTAAGCCTCAAATTTCCTTTCATGAATTTTTAAAAACTCAGCAAAATCAGACCAGGAAACAGGTGTGGAAGCATACATGTTTACAAGATTACACAATGTAAAGTGTCTTGGGAAAATATTAGAAGCTTTAATTGCTATGATCCCACTGAACTCCTACCTCACTTATGTCTCCTTTGATGAGGGAGTTTAACAGTGCCTGGTTTGGAAGAGACACCTTGTCTCAGGCTGTGCTTTAGAGGAAGAGGTATAATGAACTGTGAACCAGGGCCTTGCCTCTGGGGTGAGCTGTTGTTACAGTATTGCACGACACCTCTGTCCTGTTGATTGCTTTTGATGATGATTCTGAGTCAATTACTCAGTGAGCATTGATTTTATTGTAAGCAAGGAGCTATAAAAGTATAAATCTGTAAAGAGCAACATGCCTAGGTTGACAATAGTTAACTCCTCTGCTGGCTGAAGGGCTCCTTTCCTGTTCAAGCTGGAAATGAAGGAAAAAGTTTACAGACTTCTACAGGAAGAATGAACATTACCTGGAATGGAGTTTCCTCTTACATTACCCTTTAGTGGCTTTTACTCCTTTCTCATTTTTCTTTTATTGGCATTTTCTGACTACCTGTCTCATTAAATAGTGCTATTGATATGATCATGATTAGCAGCTGTTGCTTCTACTTTTACAGGGGGACTTGCAAAAGTAAATAAAGACTTGGAAATGGACTAATTTGCTGCTCATGCTCATTTAAAATCAGATATGAACAGAAACATTAGCAAAGAACTAAAGATGATGGTAGGTTATTTCAAAAGTAGGACTACTAGCTAATTTTAAAAGATTTCTCTAATAGGTAGCTTTAATTAGGACTCTAGAAACTAATATTGTCAATACTTGGGGTTGTTACATTTTGCATGTGATTACAATGCTTCAAATTCAAGCATTAAAGAAAACTACTTTCAGTTTGATGTTTCAATTTTGTAGCTCAGATACATGATTAATTCCCCAGATCTTGGCTATCTACTCAGTCATGTTGAGTCTGCTTGTACAATCCAGACGTTTCAGTGAAATCAGACATCTTCTTTCCAAATATCCTACTTCTAAAATTTCTGTGTAGTTGCCTTTCACTTTTTATGTCCTACTCTAGAGGACAGGTAAATGCAAGTGCTGGGTAATAAAATGTCTTAAATAGAAGGCATTACATTTAGGTTTTGCTGTCTCATAATATTCGCTTCAGGAAAGATTATTTTTGCTTATCTCGTCAGTCGTACTGGAGCAGGCCATACAGAAGTCATAGAGACAGTATTTGGTATATGAGCTTTTATGAGTGACAGAGTTTTTTTAGGATGGGTTCTGCTGGACGAGTAGCTGCTTGGGAAAAATACATAAATGTTAATCTTTTGCATATGTATCTTTAATTACTTGATTTTTACTATGGAACATATGTTATGTTAGAACCTGAAAAGTGGTAGAAGCTTCTCGAACAATTCATCTCTTGAGCTGCTGTAGAAATGGGTCTCCTGCCCTGTGAAGTTAACTTTCACTCCCTGATCAAAGCTCCCCCTTCAGCTAATGCATTGAGAAGGCTCTCTTTCATGTAGCACTCATTTCTCTATCTGAGGAAATCTCTAGAAATAGAAAAGATGAAGTAGTCTGAATAGCAATAAAAAAAAAAAAAAAGACTGGTTTAAAAATAAAATGTCAAATATTTCTTCTCCTGATTTCTCACTTTATCTGTCTTTTCATTTATGTACCCATTATCCCAAGAAGTCCTTGAACACCTATTCCCAGAATTTCTTTTCAGAAAAATTGCTAAGCCATTTGAAATCATATCTGCTGTGATTGCCGGTGCCTCTTGCTCTGGGGATATAGTGTGCAAGGACCCTTCCTGGGGCCCTCCTGACTTTGCCCAGCAGACGGATTTCAGCCTGGGCACTCATCCTTTGCCTGCTTGTTCCCAGCCTCGTACCTTGCAGGCACCAGCCTGCTGTCTTGACTTCCTGACTTGGCTGTGGACCTGCCCCTTGTCTGGGGCCACCACACTGCCCCTGGTCATGGCTGTGACCCTGCACTTCTATGCTCACTGGGGTGTCGTGGGCCTGTGCCTCCTTGGTGAGGACACAGATGTTCTGCCACCCTCAGCTTCAGCTCTCACAGTTGGTCCCACTGGTCCCTTCCTGGGTCTTCCCAGGCAAAGTGGAACCACTCTGCTTTTTTTTCCCCAGAGCTCATTCATTGCTACAAGGGGCAGTTTTGCAAAATGCATGCAAGCTGTAAAGGTCAGGCATCGACAACTCATCTCTCATTTTAATTATTCCTTCTTTCCTGGAAATTTCCCTTCAACCTGTGGTGGAATATATTCAGTTATTCCTCTGAAAATTAGAAGGTCTACTTTGAAATGTCCTAGAGTTTCTAAAACTATGTGTACTTGCTTGACTTTGAAATGTTAGTATTAAGTTTTATGAAATAAGTTGTTAAAAGCATTAATTCTATGAACAGATTAGGTGCTTCTCCAAGGGACTGCTGTTCTTTCAACTGAACTTCAGAAACTCAGATTAACCAGTGGATCCTAAGGAAAGTACTCAAAAGTTAAAGTTGATGTGTTTTCTTTTTCTCCTTTCTCCCAGTTGCTTTAGGATGAACATTTCTCCGTTTGTCAGGAAAAATATATAGTATTGTGAAAAAACCTTCACCTTCCTCAAAGTGGTGTTATAAAGAACTCGTTTGCTTTGTATTGGTAGAATTGCAGTTTTCCTGTGTGCTTTTAGAAAATGCCCCATCATTTTTTAGTTGCAAATTTTTTTCCATCTGAAGAATACAGACATGCTTCTTTGTGGGTAGGAAGCGGATTTTCTTCTAGTGGTTTAAGGCTGATAGACCTTAACCAAGAGATATTTTAAAGCATTTTTGCACTGCACTTTTATTATTACAGAAACTACTAACTTGTTATTTGTGTGTTTCCTCCTTTATTTGAATGTGGCTATAATGTATTCTCAAGTGATTTTTGTCTGCTCTTTAAAATGTCTACAAAACTTTAAAGTAAATCAGTTCAAAATATTTTTCTTCTTTTAATCTACAACCTTTCATAAACTATGTTCACAAAGATATGACTGTAATAGAAAGGATGGAATTTATAGATCATTGCGTTCTTGAACATCAAGCAATAAACATGGAAGCCCAATAACCTTTGTAATAATTGTTGTTACCTTTATGCATGAGTGTGTTTCTCTCAGAAATTTGCATTTAGAATTTTTTATAATTCTATTTATTTCTTTTAATTTATCTAATCTATTAGTTGATTTATTATTTATTAATGTTTATTCTAAAAAAGTAGAAATAACTAGAAATAGAAAAATGCAGAAATTAATCTGCATTTTAACTATTTTAGTAATTTAATTAACAAGGTTAAGTCAATTGGTTTTTTTTTCACCA
The DNA here is from genome assembly GCA_013400735.1 of Pomatostomus ruficeps. Lineage (NCBI taxonomy): Eukaryota > Metazoa > Chordata > Aves > Passeriformes > Timaliidae > Pomatostomus > Pomatostomus ruficeps. The sequence continues at coordinate 19,666 of VYZT01000366.1, forward strand.
GGGGTCTGATTTTGTGAGCTGTTGATAGCCTCTTATGTCCTCAAATTAAATTTACAGCAGCAGGTAGTTTTTATGAATGCAGATTGGGAATAGATGTTCTGAAAAATGTGTCCTGGCTGTGAAACTTTCTGGTCATTCCGAAGGACTGAAGCACCTACATGTAGGAACTACATTTTTTTTTGTGGTAATCAATCCCTGGTGCTCTGGGAAAACTGGCAACCGGATTATTCTTAAAACTTTCAACTAAACCAACTTGCTCCTTCTGCTTACTGTTCTTATGTATATAAATATTTACAATTATTCAATTCCCTAGAAACAGAAAACAGCAACAATAAATAATGTAAAAGTTGTCAGCTACTTCACTCTTGCTTTAAAACCCACAAACTCAGTGCTAAATTTGGATTAAAAACTATTGCCACCACGTTCAGGAAATACTCTGGGTAAAGAACAAAAATTCTGTTTTGACTGCTTTGAACAATACAAATAAAGATTGAGTCTTTAGAGCTCTGCACGTGCCAGTGCCAGGGAAAGGAGCTGCTTTGCACTGGTGCACAAGCAAGGGAGCAAACAAATTTGCACATATTTGCATGCGGAGAGGTGGCTGCCTATGGAAAGACAAGCCACTATGAGACCTTCTGTGCGCGTAGCAGGGGATCAAGAGTGTTTTGCTCCACGTGAAGAATAATATCTGTAGCTCAGGAGATGTGAGGAAAGGAATAAAAAGAGAGAATCCTTAACAATGCCGGTGACTGTGGGGACAAGTGGGTGGCTGGGGAATACAAAATCAGAAGAGAAATGTTGAGGGGCATGGAAAAGTTGAAGAAGCCTTAAAGAGGGAAAGGATAAAAGAGAAAAACAAAGTAATACGACCAGCATGGATTTTTTTTTTTTAATGTGAGACTAAGAATTTAGAGAATGCCA
>VYZT01000381.1:0-36050 GCA_013400735.1 Pomatostomus ruficeps
GAGCCATTAATAGAAGAGAGGCAGAAGATGATGAATTAAGGGAGCCTCCATTAATTTTTCATTTTGACAGATTATCATCTGTCAAAAGGCAGAGGAGATGTTCCTCATACACAGAACTGGGGAGCTCGCTCTTTGTAACACAGACTTATGTTTTTCGTATGAATTAGGTAGTGGGCACCAAAAGGATGAAAAATTCATGGCAATCTATAATTTACATGCTAGAAGATAAATAATGAACTAAATCCTGTCATTAAATTGGTCTTTCGTTTTTTCTTAATCCCCAGGGTGATGAATCTGATTCTGCAACAACATTTAGTATAAATTGATTTTTTTTTTTAGTGGGGGGCAAAGCTGTTTAAAATACTTTGTTATAAATAGCTTGAGCAGCACAGTACATTGCCTTAGGCTGAATGATATGCCAGCCTATTAATGTAATAGTACATTAAGATTGACATTAATTAATGTCAATATTAACATCACCTTTCTAAACCACATTGAGCTACAAAAAAGTCATAAATATTGTAGAGTTTGGTTTAATTAACTTTGAGTTTTGTAAAAAATAAAAAGAAAAAAGCAAAGCCTGACATATTGGGAAACTTCCTTTATTCAAATGGTATTAAAATGGCTAAATGTGCGTTAGGATAAATAGGGGCTTTCCACATCACTTAATGTATGTCAAGGGACATGACCTCATTTCAAACAAGTGTGTTTTTTTCAGATAAGACATTAGGGTAAGTGAAGTTTCACTGTGTATAATAAATAATAAAATTACAAGCCTCAAAAGAAAATCTGAACAATTGGACTTGTCTTGTAGGCTGGGTACTGAGGGTTGGTGGGTCTGTTCAGCTCCCTCTGTGTGCTCCTTACAGAAGGCAGAGGAAAAACCCACATCTCCTGCTATAGGGATCTTACAAATTAGTTTTCTCTCTTTTTTTTTTTTAATCTTGCTTCCTTTTTTCTAGAATATAATGCAAATACCTCTTTAGAAAAATAGTATTGTTTATGGACGTGTATGCAGACACACACACAGGTATAGAACACAAGCCCAGTGAAGCTCAGGTGCTTTCTATGATCTTGTCTGATCTGCTGCTCACAAAGCCATGCAGAGCTCTCCCCAGGAACTGGACTGTGTCTCTAGAGCAGTTTTCCTTGCAAATAACAAGGGAATTTCTTTGCTCTGCAGTCCCCAGATGCTCAGAGTGGTTTAACCACCAGTGCAGGCTGGGTCCCTGCTTCAGGCTGTGGGGCTGACAGCAGATGCAGGGCTTTGTTGGGTCTGTGTCCCTGGGTCTGTGTCCCCCTCTCTGCAGTATGAGAAACAGAGGGACTCTCATCCCACTGCCTGCATTTCGAGGGAGAGCACCCTGCTGGATGACGCCTGTTTCAGGGAGTCCCCTTGTCTCTGTGATGACTGAGACTGAGCTGCACCAGCAGTGAGCACAGGGCCACATTATCCCATTCCAAATCCCAAGGGAATTAATCGACGTGGTGCAAACCCTAGTCATAGCTGGGTTCTCAGCCATGATGTCCCCAACCTATCATCCTGTGCTCGTCCCTCGGGACTGTCACGGGCTGTGAGGTGCAGCTGAGCTCTGCAGGGAGCTAATGTACCATGGTGCTTTGGAACTCATGTCTGCAGACATTCTCTGGGCTTCTGCTGGCAGGAAGTGCCTCCTAATGAATTGCCATAAAGAAAGCCAAGCTAATGACAGACTGATTTAATGCAAGTTCATACCATTAATTTCTAGGGATTGGTAAATTGAATGAGGTTCTTGAAGAGTATTACAAAAATGTTTCAGTTAATTCCAGCCATTATCTGGAGTAATGAGCAGTAGCTGCTGTGCGTGGCCCCTTTCCCATCATGCAGGGTTTGGGATGCTGTACCTAGGGCCAGCATGATTCCTCTGCGCCGCTCCTGAGACCTGCCTGGTGTCACCAAGGTGGGGATGTTGTGCCACACCAGCCCATTTTCCCCAAGGGGTCGAGGTGGCAGCAGTTCTGGATGTCCCAGTTGCTGGGCAGGGCTCTGTGGAGATGTCTGGCTCCCAGGGAGCCGGGAGCTGCCAAAACAGCTGTTCCCTTTTTCTCTCAAGGACAGCAGAGACAACCTAGTCCAAATCACCCTATGAACCACTTTTCACTTCTGGGTGTTCATATAGTCCCAGAACTTGAATTTTCCAGTTCTTTTACATAGTTAGACTTCCCGAAGACTGGAACAAGAAAAGATTGTCAAAAACACTTAATTTCCAGAAGGGTGTAAGCCTGGCAGTGGATCTTAGGCTTCTAAATTACTCTTGTGGCACTGTCATTAACTGCTTAGAAAACCACCCAGAACATTAGATTTTGGGTCTGTTCATAACGGTTTTTTCCATTGTCATGTACTGATCAGTCAAGGTACTTTGTGTCTCAGGCTGGTGTTTACTGACCACCTATCTTGACGGTTTTGGGGGGATTTATCGAGAGAAAAAAAGTTTCATTTTTATGTTGCTGTAGTTACTAATCAGATTGGGTACTAAACACTGCATTTCCCCTGCATGCAGCTGGAAACATTACCCCAGGGACCACACTGCTCTCTGAGCAGTTGGGAATTTGGGAGACGGTGTGCTGAGGCTCCCAGCTGTCCGCTACCAGCAATGGAGCTGTTGCAGAGGCCTTTGGGGCTGTGCAGAGAAGCTTCCAGCTCCTCCATCCCAGCCCAGCTGGTGTCAAAGCAGGACCTTTTGCATGAAAACCAGCCCTGTGTTTGGTGTGTTGAGCCCATCTCCACACCACGGCTTCCCATGTTCCAAAACACTCTGGGAAGCTGGGCAGAGGGGATGTTTGGCTGGTTTGCTCCAGCTGAGGATGTAATCAAGTTCTGTAGGAGCTGCAGCAGGTTCCTTGCTCTGATCAGTGATGCCAGGTACGGCACTGCGACGGAATGAGGCAGGTGGAGCCTCACCTCACCGAACAAGGTGTTCCTGGCTTGTGCTGTCTGTGTTCCTGAGACAAAGAGAGGCTGAATCTCATCCTGAGTAAATCAGCAGGAGTTTTTTTCAATCATTGACATGCTCCTGGCCAGGAGGAGGCCATGTGATCTATTTTTACCACATCTGGGCTTTATAGCTTATTTTCTGTAAAAAATGTGTGGGAAATATTGGTGGGCTTTCAGGGCGGATTATGCTTTTGTAGCTGTCCAAATTATCTTGGCCTATTTAAACACATTTAATGCTATTTTAGGCTAGTTGGTATTCACATTGCTCACTGCTTTAAATGTAGCCTTGGGGACCCTGCGGGCTGGAGCTAGAAATGAGGTTCTCCCAGTGGAAGCCCTATGGAGTCATATGGTAGATAATGGGATTGATCCAATTTCCATTGAAGTCTGTGGTGGCAGGATTGAGTCCAGAAGTTGATTAAAATTTTGTGCTTGCTCATGAGACTTGGTATGCAATCAATAAGCACAATGACATGAAATATCAGAAGAAAATTTATGCTACACATTTTCTGCAAAGAAAAAAAAAAGTGTACATTTTTCCAGGACAGCCTCGCTGTCCTGTGTATAAGCACCACACTTAAAACTTATTGATTGATGGGCATTTTCTCCTGACTCTCCTTAGAGTCAAATCTATTTGTCACATGGGGTCTATATTTAGATTTCACAGGGTAATGGGCAGTTGATGTGGAAGACAACGTCTGGAGCCTTCTCCTTGAATCTGAAAGCAGTGCTGCAGTTCAGATCTTGGAAACTTTTGAAATGTCTCAAACAAATGGCTCTTTTCTCCTGGCCCCTCTTGCTGCCTGCTCTTTTCCCAGTGTTGGACACAGGGAGTCCAAGACATTGTTCTCCTATAAATGTACTTTGGGTTTATTTTATTTTCTATAAACAAACACAGAACATTAATGTCCGTGGAAGTTAATAATTTTTCCATTTGATCTTCCTTTTATTACATTGTCTTTTCTTCATTAACTGTTTAAGAGCCTAGAAAAATCAAGTACTTTAGATACTGGCTTCTTTAATTTTTATTTGGTTTTGGGGTTTTTTTTCATCCTGCATAGGAAACCCCTACAATTGTAGGAAAATAATTTGTGTTAGATTCCTCAGGGTTTGGGGAATCTTCATTACTTTTCAAGGTTAGGGAAAACCAAAGTCAGCTTGAGTAAGGCAGCATTAGTTTTAACCACGTCTTGGCTAACTACAGGAAAAGGAAAAAAGAACTTGTTCCAGAGCTCACTGTGCTTCATTTCTTGTAGTGGAGGTAAGTTTGAAGTACTTCCTAAGGTTTATGAACTTGCTAAGCAAATTTCATTGCTTGTTTAAAAAATTTTTCCTGAATCCAGAAAAGGTTAAAAAAATACTCCAGATGGACATTTCCTTCTTTTTAATTGGGAAGGCATATTTTCTAAATGATAATGTATGATCAAATACCCTGGGTAGTGTTTTGACTTGCATTTTTGCCTAGTTCTGTATGACATATAATTTCCCTTTTATTGTTCCTTAATTCAAGCCATGTAGCATGTGTTATATGCACTCTTAGAAAAAAGAATTGTAAGATGTAGTAAAAATTGAAAAGTAGGGATTCCATTTCTAGTTTTACACAATCAGCTGGGAGACTTGGCTGGAAGAAACAGGACTGAGATAGATGGAGGTAAGGCTTGAGGGTTTTATTCCATACAGCATGGATAGGTCATAATTATCTCATCTTGAGAAGAATGAAATTGGATCTAATTTTGAATATTGAGGAAATTCCCTCCTTTATAGCATCAGTGAATAATATTTTCAGCAGTTTATTCTGGGTTTACATCTAATATATCCACGGTTGGATTTGGTGGGGATCTTTGATGGGAATGCAGTTAAGCCAAACTGATTGCTTCTGGAAATTTCCACCTTGTACATTCTTAGGAAATATTTAAATAAACCAGACCAAAGTCTCACCCTGTGCCTGTCAAAGAAAACCACAACATGTAGGGACAGATTTCAGCTCTCCATATATTGTCATTGCTTGTAACACGAGAGGATCTTGGAACCAAGCCAAAGACCAGTTTTCCTCTGCTACTGCAGTGTAAGCAGAGGGGGAAAAAGAAGAGAAAATAAAGAAAACTCTCTTTGCAGAATGTGGCTGCTATTTGTAACAAGGCTTGCTATAAAGGAAAATAGCACACAGAGAATATTTCAAGTTGAAAACAAGACCTGATGTTAATTAAATGAGTGACAATGAACATAATCAGCTTATTGTTGCTGTTCTGACAGGACAGACATTTTGTACTGGGGAAGCAGCAAGAACAGATAATTCTGAGTGCCATGGAGTGATGCACGTCCACACTGACTCCTACAAAGGAAAGAACAAAGTTGGCAGAGATCAAACCGATCGTGTTTCCATTTTAATGTTGTAATACCTGTCACTGCCAGTCGTAAATGACTGCTGCTTCAAAGATCTCCAGCCTTGCTGGGAGCACCAAGATGAATATTCATATTGCTTAGCACAGACGGAAAAAAATTATTGAAGAACTTTGGAAAGACAATGTGAAGCTGATGAAAAATGCACCCGTAATCAGCACAAGTTTTAGAACTCTCAGGCAGAATGGTGTGAGGCAAGGGAGTTGTTTATCATTTTGGAAGTAAAACCACAAAACCTTTGGGGTTTGCTTGATGGATACCATACAGGACACTTGGAGGCTTTTGGGACACTCCATTAACTTTGCATCCTAAAATTTCCTTGGGAACATATTTTCTCCTGATCATAAACAAATTTTAATCTAGTGAAGGACAACAAATATGACCAGCATGGCCATTTGGAAAAAAACTCATGGAAAAATGCATTAAAAGGAAATGTGCTCATGACAGATGACTAAGCATTTCACTTGCTGGAAACCAGAAAAATTTAAGCTACTGCAAGAGAGAACAATGAAATGTGTCTCACAGGAAATGAGAGCTTTGTGGAGCTTTCTGGGAATGAGACATCTTTCTCTGGTTTTGTAGCAATGCAGTGACGATGGCTTGAGAGCTTTTGAATGTGTCTGCAGTGCACAGCTGTTAACACTGGCAACATCTGAACCTGACACCTCGTCCATGCAATGACAAATTCTGTGCCACTGGTAACAAAGGGCATGTGCCTACAGCCAGAAGTCACAATTATTTTTTGTTTTGTAAATTCTAGCTCTTTATGGCCCCAAATCAAATGTCTCTTTGTTCAAAATCCTTGATATAATGATGAACATCCAGGGGAACAAAGGATTTCTTAGTTAGCTGCTTACCAAGCTTTTTTTTTTTTTTTTTCCCCTGATTTAAATCCATAAATTTAGGATCCAGTCCTGTTCCCATGCCATAAACCCCTGCATTCCGCAAGCTCTATCTATCACAGAAATGCAGCAATGAGGCCAACTTCTTGTTGTTCATAGCATCTCTTGCTCCTGGGACTCATCTTTGCTTGACAGATCCTCCTCTGCCTCTTAGAGCATCTCCAGACTTCTCTGCTAAAGGGTTGGGACTTCCATGGGATTATTTGTAGTATGGGGAGTTGAAACTGCAAAGAAATATCTTTTAAAAGAAACCACCATTGTTGAGCTGATTTGTTCTTTGAGGATTCCTTTTCACTGGGGAGATCCATCTGGGAGATGGTTCATTCTGCTTGGGCATGACACTCTCATCTTCTTGATTTTGAGGGGCTGCATTTGTTTCATGGAAAGGCCAGGAAGACCCAGAAGTTAAAATCTGTCCACAGAAGCATTTTTGAAGTCTGTTTCTCTGGGATGTGATGTGTTAAAGTCTGTTTATCTTGTGCTAAAACCCCCACGTCCTTATCCGTGCAAGAACTGTCAAAATATACTATTTTAAAAGAAAATTTTGAGGGTGGAGAGGAATTCCACATGAAATTCTGTTTTAAAATATTTTTAAACACACTGAAATAATTATTTTGCAGAGGCAAAAGAAAATTATTCTACAATTAGCATATTCAACCTTGCATATAAATGATTTACTTAAGTGTCAACCTGCAGACTAATATAGATATATTTCAGTCAAGAAGAAGGGCAAGGAATCTTTATCACAGTGCTATGAATCTGGACCCTAAAAGAGTTCGGAAAAACAGACAGCAATTAATTTTGGCCTTCAAGGATTATCAGAAGGCTTCACATAAATTAAGAAGAATGCTGTGGAAGTTAAGAAGGTAGGCAACCACAGTACTGGAATACCAATGACTGCCCTTGTTTGTTATAAAATAAAAGGCTCAGTTATAGGAGGAGAACAGTGAATTTCTGTAAGCATATGAAGCTGAGCATTTGCCATTACTCTTAATTTGCTCATAATAGAAGCAGACAACATCTTCCTTTGTCTTTTGAAAAAAAATACTTTAATATGGAGAATAATTTTTTTGCTGCTCAATGGCAGAAACACCACTGCTGTGATACAAAAAACCACTGGCACAGCACAGCCTTTCTCAGGCATTTGGTAATTCAAGAGGAAAAAATGAAAAAAATATACGGCTTTAAATAACACCGAGTGCATTTTTTCAGGTACATTCCAGAAAAACACCACTGAAATATTTTTCATTATAATTGAACAGAGGGAGCCAGACGTGAGCACAGTGAGCTCTTGTTCTGAGTTTGAGGACTTGCATTGTGTTATTGATTCTGGTAGTGTCCATGGCTCCACACAGGAGAGACTTGACTCCAAGATGAATCTTAGGATAATTCTGATAAAATTACTTGCCCAATTACTGTGTTGGGAGATCTTCAACAAGAAACCATAGCTGAGACAACAAGAAACATAGTCGAATCCAGTCTTCAGTATTTCTGTTCTGTCTTGATCAGACTTCCTTCAAATACTGAAAACAGGCATTACTGCGCAGACAAAAAAAAAAATGAAAGAACTGGATAAAGACCAATCAGATACCCTGTGGGTGTCAATTATCTGGTTTTATGTGAACCCTTAAGAGCCACTGAATTATCATCCAGATTTGGTCTTAAAATTAGTATTAACAACAACACCTTTACATTGTGGAGTTGAGATCTCAGTGTAAAGAACCATTTTTGGTTTGGATTATTTATTTAAGTCTGAAGCTTATATTCTCACAACTCTACATTCCCCTTGGGGTATTGTTATTTTTGCTAAATGAAGAAGAAACAACATTTCCAACAAGAACATTTCATGACAATAAAGTTCTTTCTTTATGGTGAATTAAACTGCTAAGTGTTCATTTTATGTTCTGATCTCAACATTACAGAACAGCACAATTCCAGAAGTTAAGGAGCCGAGCTGTGTAGGTTTTGCACATCATGCTGCTACTAAAACTAATAAATTATCCAAACCATTTCTCAGAGGAGCAATGACCACCCAGTTCAGCCTCCTGTTGATCCACAGAACCCCAGTGATTTCAGTGGTGGGAGTAAGGAGGGAACATGATGCTCCATCCCAGCCCTGGCACTAAATGGCACTAAAACCAACACCCTGAGCAGAGGCAGAGGGAGAGGGGTAGGGGTGAAAAGGGAGACAGATCTTGCTGTCATCACTCCTGGAGGCAGATTCATTCCTCCTACAACTGCACATGCTGGCAGGAAAATTTTTGTTCTTCTCTAGGGTATAAGTTCAGTGAAACACACCCCACTGAGGCCTTACAGAGCAGGCTGTAGGAGGGCAGGCTGCAATTCCAGCTGCAGCCCAGCTCAGTGCCTGAGGAAAAGTCAGAAATAAGGCAAACACATCCCGGAATATTCTCCTGCTTACTTCTGGCTCAACATTTTCCTTTGTTTTTACAATTTGTTGTGACTTTTGCTTCCAGTAATTTCTCCAGCTGATATTTGAACTCATGTATATATAATCACTCTCCCAGAAGATTTACATATTCTGGGAAGTGATATCTCCTTTTGCTTCTCTTAAACTTGCCTTTTTGTTACTGCTGTTCCTCCCTCTTGCAGCAGACTAGAGATGGAGCAGCTGTTGGCTTCCTTTGTTAGCTCTTTCCCTATGCTAGTTCTGATTTTACAGACTTCTGTCACATCCCTTCCTTCACCTCTTTGGCAGCGTTGTCGCAGTCAGGCTGTGTGACAGTTCTTTGGTGGAAGCTGTACTTTGGAAAACATTTGGTACATTCTCTGTCTGGTGGGGAATTCTTGTGGGGATGGGACAGAACTGGGCTGCCACTTTCACCAAACCAGTTTCTCATGATTTGAAATCTCTTTCTCAGCAATGAGCAGTTCAGAATCTGTTTCTGTATACATAAAGCTTTGCAGTTTTCCTATATGGATTGTGTTGTGTGTGTCAGTATAGAAATTTATTTGCCTTTCAGTACCATAAGAGCCTCCTGCACCTCTTCACAGCTGGCTTTCAGCTTCCCTGGCCAAAATAGTTTTACCTTGAAAAAGTTGGTGTCCTGAGACAACTTTGTCAGCTCCCTGCTGGTTCCTTTGCGAGCTCTGTTTTGGGCAGGCTTGGTTTTGGATACCTGGGGTTCCCTGGTGGCGTCCTGAGCTGGGAAAGCTGCCCTGCCTCTGGCCCCCACCTTCCAACCACCCCTTTATCTGGGAGAGAGCACTCCCTTGACTCCCATGGCAGCATAGCTCCTTTAAAAGTCTTTGCTAGGCATCTTTTGGAAACACGAATAGGCTCTATCAGCTCAAACTCCCTCACCCCCGTGCTTGGTGCTTTCTTCAAAGAACTTTTAGCAAGGAGCTTTGAGCAGCAGCAGCTTTGAAGGTCATGGCAAAAGCTGTGTTGACTTCTCCACAAAAGAGTCATATTCATTCATTTCTCCAGGAATTCTGTAATTATTATAATAACGTAAGCTCACTTGTCCAAGATGATGTTTTCTTTCTGAAGCTGGGTTTTTGTTATTTTGGTTTTTATTTTTTTCTTTTTACTTCAGTATTACTTAACAAAGTTGGATTTGGCATCTGTCTCGGACTACCCTGGGTAACTTTCCAAAGAAACAGTGCAGGCAGTGAAAATAAGTCCTTAGTAATGTGCCTCAAATTAGAGAGAGAGACAAGAAGGAGCCATACCTGGAGAGCTGGCATGGTGTTTGTGATGTGCCAGAATGATTGCAGCACTTTATAGGCCACCCAGAGCCCTTCCTGCTGTGTCTGCCCCAGGGACCCATGGCTCTGCAGCTGCACAGCTGGGTCAAGGTCTTTTTTAAAGAGCTTCACGTTTTCCTGCTTTGTTGTACGTGCATCCAATATAAATCCATGTGGGTCTAACTCACGCTCATTCTTACAGATTTAGGATTGCACAGGAATAGGTAAAACTGTAAGATGAGGCAGGTAAAGAATCAATGCCAACAGTTACACTGTGAGCAGTGAGGCAGTGGAAATCAGAGAGGTTTTTGGGGAGGAAGATCTTGCATGGAGTAATTCTGCAACTGCACAGTTGGGAAATAAAGATATTCAGGTTTTCTAAGAACAGTTTTAGTTTCATAGAAAGGATTGCATATTTCTGTCCTCATAGAAGACAGTTTCAAAAGAAATTTAATATGACCAATTAAAATGTAGATGGGGAAATTAGCTTATAAGCATTTAAAGAGTAGAGAGAACCAGGGAGGAGTGGGTGATAGAGTCTGTCCCTGAGTCTTCCTTAGCTGCCTCTTAAACCACTGAAATGGTGAAATTCCACCTGAAGCTTCTGAGAGACTGTTTGAAACTTGTGATTACAGCAATCCATGAAATGACCTGAATTCACCATTACTGGTGGCAGCTCTGTGCTTCCCACTGGAATCCCCACTCCCGTTCCCTCAGCCAGCAGGGAGGTTTGGTGTTTCAAATCAGCCCCAGATGATTTCATTCTACCAAATAGAAAGTTGTTTCCCTAAATTAATTTCCTCCTTCTTAAGCCTCCCAGCACGAATTTCTGCAGGTGGTACTTTGGACCCTTCAGTCCAAACCACTGCAGTCCTGGAGCAGCCATTTGGCAGGGAGCAGATTTAGCTCCTGTTCTGTTTTTCAGCTAAGAAATACATTTTCATTTTTTTATCTTTTGAGCTGGTAAATCTTCTTGTGCTGCATAAACACCAAAGAATAAAGCCTTTTTTTTAATTCTAGAAGTACAAATTACAGTGATGGTTCCATGTTTAGCATGAAATTCCCACTGTTTGCATCACAGCTCCAACTCCATGTGAGCAAGCATGTTGCTGTTTTTCCCATGGTTTTTCATAAGACTGTGGAGGTTTGTTTTCTTTTGAGCCTTAAAAGATATTTCCTAGCGAGGGATGTAACTTGAATTGGTACTTTGTCTTTCTCCTGTGCTTTTTGTGCGAGTGTTTTGGATCAATGTTTGTAAGCTTACACTTACTCTCGGTCTGACTTGGAGAGAAACAAATTCCTCCACTGCCATCAAAGCTGAGTGCCTGTAAATCAGAGCAGAGGTGCCTGGCAGCAGCAATCAGTGCTGTATTCTGGAATGCAAAGGTTACTGCTCCTGACTGCTGATGCATCGGGTCATCCCTGCCTCAGCCCCCTCAGTGCAGCAGTGACAGGCGTCTGACCCTGCTCTTTGCATCCTGACAAATGCAGAGCCACTCCCAAAGTCCATCCACAGCCTCCAGATCCTCCCAAAGCAGATGGGAAACACGGGCAGAGGCTAAAGGGTGTGTTGGTAACACAGGGAAACAAATCTGTGAGAAACATTGCATCCACAGACGCCAGGATTGTCATTAGGGCATTGAAAACAGGAAACACATGAAGATTGCTCGATAGTATCTCTTCTAGTTCTTTGACCTTAGGAGAATTTTAAAGCAGATGCATGTGATTTATGTAAACCTTGAGGGTTATCTGGTTGTTTATTGGGTTTATTTCTTGTGTATTCTGCAGTGGCACGGGACAACAGCAATGAGTAACACCTATTAGATCTGATGTGGGAGGGGACTGTGGGCTCCAGGGCAGGCACAGGCACAGCTGGTGCTGAAACCCTCGAGCAGAGCGACTGAGCCCTCCAGGTTCAGGCATCACCCGTGGCTCGGTGGCTGGAGATCCCAGCAGGGATGGGTTCACTGGGACCAGCTCCTGGGATCAGCTCTGTGTGTCAATGGGTGCTAAAGCAGGACCTACAGAACCTGTGACTCCCTTCAAGTCCCTGAAATTGTCTCAGTATTGAAATGGAGCAAATGAGAGATTGCAAACTTTGGATGCCTCTAGGAGAAATGCTTCTTATGCATGATGTAGTTTTCACATTGCTAATTCACAGATTGTAACTGTCATGGTGTGGTTTTGTTGGGGTGTTTTTCTTTCCCACAAAGGGTGTAATAGGACGCTCATTTAGGATCAGAACAAATGATCTGAGCACATCTAGAAATTCAGAAGGTGCTTTCGGTCTTTTACCCTCTCTTCCTTTCCTCATACTCCCATGATCATAAGGCCTAATAGTTATATTTTATACAGTGTTTGCTCCTAATTTTGAAACCTTTGGTGAACTGTCATGAAATTAGCTGTGTGATCCCTCCATGAGACAGGTAAACACATGCAACTTCCCCCTTGCACATGGCCTACAAGTTGGATATTGAAAGTTGTCAGAAGAGCTGATATCAGTGGCTCTCAGGCTGTGTTGTCAGAAGCCTCAACTCTGGTGTCAGCCCTCAGCCCACTCTGGGAGTGGATCTGCACTGAATCTCTGGTGAAAGCCTCAGCTTTGGGAGCTGGGATTTCATTTAGTGCTGGTCACCTTTGCCTGTTCACTCCTCTGGTTTCATTCAACATCATGCACATCATTAGTCTGACCAGGCTGGAATTAGGTTTGGTTTGTTTTCTTTTTCCTTTCCATTAATTTTTATGACAGTGGCATTCATGCATTCTCCCCTAGGGAGGAAAGGAAAATAAAAAATTGATGAAACTATGGAGAGTCCATGTGTGTTTTAAACAAGAAAGTACTGTGTTTGTATCTGAAAAGAAAATACCTTCAGTTAAAGGAAGATCATTGCCTAAGAGTAATTAACTTGCATTGATGTTCACAGAGCCCCATCTAACGGGCCTGTGTGTATAGATTAACAGGTATACGCAGATTTTCTCTATATATAAACCAGGAAGCCAAACTCTGGTATTTGTATGTGTGCATCCATTGCACAGATTTGGTTCATAGCATGAATAATATAGAGCAGACATATGCACACACAGGGATTTGGGCTGTAATCCTTTTTCATGTATAGAAACATGGAACACAGGAAAATTAGTAGATTTATAAAAATAAAATACAACAAGATTGCAGGAAATTCCTCCAGGAAATTCCCTCTGGCATGCGAGGACTTCTCCAGCTCTCAGGCGAGTACTGCAGCTCACCCTGAGCTTGTTGGGGCACAATTACTTTGCTAGCTCACCAATTTAAACACAGGTGGAGGGTTCAGATGTAGCATCAACAAGCAGGGATCAGAGTGTTTCTGCAGGTGAGCCCTTCCAGCAGAGTTTATATTCCTGGTCTTTCCAGGAGCTGAAGCTTTGCAGGGGTTTTCTCTTCTGTGGCATTTGGGTTTTGTGCTGGCTGCACCCCTCCAGGGCACAAGGAGTGCTGTGGGACAGACACGTTTTTGGGTGAGCTGAAGAGTCTAATGCAGCTGAAATGATCCTCCACGCAGGCAGGGGAAACTGAGGGAGCTTCTCAGTTTTGAGTTATATTTGGTTCTTTCCAGTAAAAACTAAAGTTAGGAGCTTACTTCTAAAGTTAACATTTCTGTCTCTGCTTAATCTGCTCTCTCATCTTCCCTTCCTTAACATGATTGATTGCAGCGTTCTGAAAACAGCAACAGAGCTCTTTGGCAGCTTGAGATTTTGAATTGTGCTGTAGTGACAGAAACAGTTGGCAAGGGTTTCTGAAAGGTTAATCCACTGAGGATTTATGGGTTTGTGTTACAGAGAGTGCAAACATTATTTGTGTTGTCATGCCATAAAAGTATAATCTGATATTGATGGTTATTTTGATTTTGCTTCTATTCCAATGAATGGAAATTACATAATAACAATTTTCTTATGCAGATCTTGAAGTGGCTTAGAAAAGACAGGGAAAGCCTTTGTGCTGGGGGAAGGAGGCAGGGAGGCTCTCAAGGTCAAAAAGAGAGCAGAGGGTGGAAATTGTGTGCCAGGTTTTGACATCCCTTGTGGGGCTCTCTTGTGCTGCACACTTCCAGCTTCCTCTGCCCCCTGTCCCCAGCTATTTCATATTATTTTACACGGCCAGAACCAGGGAAAGACAATTCAAAAATGTTTATTCCTTTGGTCTCTGTATGTTTATTAACAGGGCTTCATTCAGCCATACTATTCCTAAAAGGTCTGGAATGTTTTACATGGGACATATTAGTTCCTATATTTACATGCCCCATCTTCTCTTGCAGACCTCAAGCTTCAGGGAGCTGAGAGTCAGTGTCAGGAGTTTTTCCAGCATTTGATGTGATACTAAAAACAAACACCTTAATAGAAGGGGATTGTTTTACTCATTATTATCACTTAAATCCTTTGCAATAGTGCCAGGAGCATGAGTCAGCACAAGATTGGACATTCAGATAAATATCAAGAACATATGGAGTAAACATAACTTCAGGGGAATTTAAATGTCCAGGATGCTCTTGACAGTGATTGCTAATCAGTGACCCAGGAAGCATCAAACCTTATATCACAATTATTACCTTTCTAAGGTATTACTGAACAAAGTAGCTGGGTGTTCTGTCTACAGTGTGTCAGACAGAGAAAGGGTTCCAAAAATAAGTGAGAGGTCAGAGAGGACAAACAAAAATGAGAGATTTTGGGTAGAAAATTATTTTCTTTGATAATAAAAAGTTCCCTTCAAACTTTGGTCTGAAGTCTGTGCTGGTTCTTATTTAGTTTGAATCAGTTTGCTTGTCTCTAATTAAGAGCATTACTTGTCTGTAAGTCCAGTGGGAATGTTTTTGCAATCTGTGCTCAAAATTTAAGTTGAACAGTTTACCTCTGAGAAGAAGGAGGGCAAACACAAAACTCAACAAACCTGATATGCAGATAATAAGGGAAACATGCAAGAAAACAGAATTAAAATTGGGTGGTTTAATATTAGTAAGAAGGTTCTGGTTATTTTGTAGAAAAGCAAACATAAGTTCAGCTTCTGACCATAGTGCTGCCTGTGAGGGACCAGTTCACATCTGTGCAGAGGAATGGTGAGAAGCTCGTCTGGGCTCCTTCAGGTTTCACTGCAGTTCCCAGCTCCTGAGAAGCAAATATCTGTGAGCAGACACACCCCTCTGAGAGACTGCCTTCCTTCAGGCTTCCCTGCAAGGCCACGAGGCCATGCTGCCTTCAGCAATAGAATTTTGTTGCTGTTTCATTTCTTTGTAAGTCAAACTCTCTCAGAGCAGTGATCATCAAATTAGCAGTGACACTGGAATACTGATACTAGTGTGCGTGATCTGGAGCTAGAAGCTGGGTACCTGTTCCAGATGTTCCATCTCTATAAATCTAAACACTATAATCTTCTGTATTCAGCTGGGAAATGTTGGATACTTGCTTTACTTCTGACATAATGTGCTCTTTCCTGGCAGAGCCAAGCCATTTAGGTCTCATCTGTTCATCACATATTATCACTGGAATATCAGGCAAAGCACACATTGATTTCTTCCCCCATACCCCAGAAGCAAAGTGATTACTGTCTTGTTAAAAAGGAACTGTGACAACAGAGAAGGATGGAATTGTTGTATCATTAACACTGTAAAAGAAAATAGAAGAGAATTTTACTGGAAAGCAGTGGGGGGGCTGCGAAGGAGTTGGGCGAGAAGTCCATTTCCTTCTTGGCTCTGAGAAAGGAGCTAAAATAACAATATTTGGAGAACAGTCACTATTAGTACTTGGATATTTGACGGTTACCACAGAAATTCCATATTCTAAGCATATGGAACAATTGCAGCCTACTGGGTTGATATGTTGGCAAACATTGACTTCCTAATGGCAACTGCTGTGCAAGTGACAAAAATGCCTCTGTGCCTTCTGGTGTGAGGAAACTGTTGAAGCAACAGACTCTTGGCATGGCTCAGTGTGCTGTAGGAACCACTCCTGCACTCTCAGCTATCAGAAATATCTGGAATATCTGCCAGCAGGGGGGCAGCTCATGGTGTCCTCAGAGGGGAGCAGCAGCACTGCCTCAGCCATGGCAGAGCTCTGGGCACCATCCATTGCAAGCTCAGCCAGCAGAACCCCTCTCCCAGCACGACATTGAGTGCCACTGGGGTGCAGAAGCCAAAGAGGTGTCGGTGTGCAGTGGTGAAACCATCAGCCACTCCTTTATGTCTGAGAGAGGTTGGTCTTCCACATCCCTTGAGCGTTGTCTCATCTTTCTGTCCAGCTGCTCTCAGGAACTTTACATTTCACGGCCATGGTGCTTTCTGTAGGTTCATCTTCACCCCGGCCTCTAAGGGAGAGAAATGAGAAGTGATATCCTCATGTTTCAGGTGGAGAACAGCAGCATAAAAACCTAATAGTCTTGTCAGAGCTCATGCAGGATAACCAGGACAAAGTAGGTCTAAGTTTCATAAACTTGTACCTATTCCAGGATTCTAGTTTACCCTCAGATCTTCCTTTCACCTTCCTCCTTCCACTCCCTCTACACTCAGCTGATGTTCCAAATGATACTTGCTCTGTTCCATCTCCCTATATAAAAGATATTGTGGATTGCAAAATGTCACTTTCCTTTCCCCAGCTAACCTCAGAAAATTGTCCTAGAACCTAGATATGGCTTTAAATAGTTCAGATTTGAAAATCACACAACCTGTATAACTCTCAAATAAGAAAGCTGTTTGCGCCTTAATTTTTAATTAATTTATATTTAAGAAAAAATAAAAGGAAATAATCTAAAGGTGTGAATAGAAAAGACAGATATCATTTGTAAAGTGATGGTACTCTCAAGGTGAGATCATTAGCCCAAAGGAGTCATTTCATATCTGTAAGCACCAAGGGCCATGCTAGTTATCTGAAAATAGGTTTGAATGTTCATAAAGAGTGCTTGAACTTTCCAGTTTGATTATAAGATACACAATGCCCTCTAGTTCTTATTCAGGGTAGTATTGGCACTTTAGAAGTGAAATTCTAACAACTTCAGCCATGGTAAAATCTGTGGAGTCCAATCATATTATTGGATAGCAGTTATTTAAAGGTCATTTATTTTGATTTAGTTGAAATTATTTGGAGAGGCTGGATGCATCAATTATAAATTAGAAGCTACAATAATGCTCCTCTAGATTTAAAACTCAGGTAGGCTGAACTCTTGACCTCATTGTTTCCTGCCTCCGTACAGCTCAGAGACTCTTGCAACTTAAATTGAAATTGCCCTTCTACATAATTAACTTCTGCCTGCAAAAATTTTGCACCTTTGCAGGGAAGTTCAGCAGCAGAGCTTTAATGTCATGTTGTGGTTTAATCTCAGAGAAGCAATTACTGTTGCTTGGTTACTGGTGCCATTGCTAGCTCATTTTTAAACCAAAACCCAAGCTAATAGCACATAGTTTCAGGTTTAAGCCTTAATAGAAGGTGCAAGTGAGAGTTAAGTCTGATTTATGTCTTTGAACTTTTTTTATCAGAGTCTGGTGTTTTTCTCTTTCTGTACAGGTACAGGAAATATTTTTCAGTGGGCTGCTATTTTGGTATTTTTTTTCCTGATATTTTCTTGTAAATTGCAGGAGATTTTTGTCAGTAGGATGAGGTGCTGAAAACTACCAGGGTTCCAGAGCTGACCAGAAGCCTGACAGGTCTGAGTTCAAACAGAAATGAGACTTAAAGGTTATGAAAACACATGGAACAAAGTCCATGGAAACACAGCTGACAGCCCTGTAAGCAGAAACTGATGCTTTCAGTGTCCTGTCCTAGCAATGGGAACTGGCTCTGTTCTGGCAGACAAATTTAAAAGATTTCAGAATCTTTCTAATGTGGGTTCAGTAACAGGGACAGAGGATCTGCTGGTCCTGGACTGGAACAAGGAAGGCATCCCACTGATTTCACTGGAAATATTGGCTGAGGACTGTATGCTAAATATAATAACAATGTTAAGGAAGCTAACAGGAATTTTTTGGCATGAAGGGTCACCTTAAATCTTCACATTTGTTCTTGCATTAGTCAGATGGACTTCGAGGTAGCCAATGTGTATTTGATTCCAATGCTACTTTTTGTAGACACCCTTCCTTTCAAATAGAAACATTCAGAAATTGTGACCTGAGACCTGCTCAGCAGTCATGGTGGGAAACTTACACTGCTGGGTTTGAGAGGAGCATGAAATTGAGGCAGACAGCCCAAGTGATTCCAAGCCCCTCTCGTTAATTCATCTTCAACTCATATTTCATGTCCAGCAGTGTGTTCCTGTTGTGTGCTTGTCAGGAGTCCCTCAAGGAAGTGAAGAGCTTAACTGGGACTTTCCTCTCTTGCTGGTTGTAAGTCTCCCTGACTTCAGGTAGAAAACTCCTGAATGCTACAGATTTATACCCAAAGTTATTCCAGTATTCTGAAGCTGTAAATTATTCCTCACTTCAGAACCTCTCCCCTTTCCCAGGAGACAATTTTAATACCAGGGCAATAAAGTGTTTCTCTCATGAATAAGGATATGATAAGACCATCAGTAAACTAAAGAAAAACACAAGCTCTGAGCATAGTGCATGTGATGAACAAAGCTTGAAAACACAATAAAACCAGGCTTATTATTGAAAGTGAAGATGAATGACATCCTTACCCTGCCATCCTAGAAAGAACTTTAAACTTCACTTAAAACTCAAAAACTAACCATTATATTTTTCTCCTCCTATAGATTCTTTGTCTTCCCCAGTTGCAGTTACCAGGATATTTAAAGTCTTGCATGGATTTGCAGATCCTTGTAAACCATGTACTTTCATTTTGCTTAATGTTTTAATGTTATACTTTCTCTGTGTTTTATTGTTCCTTCAAATGCTGGATTTGAGGGTGTAAAGCTGGGACTCCAGTATGGTTACACAGGGATTCATGCATTGCTCGTGTCCATGTGACGATCAGAAGCTTCTTGCACACAGCAATATAAATTTGCAACTTAAATTGATTGCAACTTACATGTAACTAGGTGCTGAAAATTTATATTGTAGGTGAAAAAGGTGAACTTATAAGACAGTTTCTTCACAGAAAGTCTGTACATACAGTTGGCTGTCTTAATTATCTAGAAATACCCAGTCCTTAAATAGTACTGCCTTAAAAATGCTCTGAAAGTCAGAATAGTTTGGAAAATGGGAGGACATAGGATGGAGTCACTGGCCTGGAGCTCTCCTGTGGGAGGTCTGTCTGTCTCAGGGTGTGAGTTTGTATTTGGAGCAGTGATCACTTTGATCATTGTTTTCCTGTAATCCATACAAATGAGCTTTACTCCAGGTCTGTGCAATTAAAGTAGAAAATAAGTGACCTGCTGTCATGATGGGGAAACACTCAAGAGTTGTAGCCTTAAAATGAAACTTGGATCTGCAAAAAGCAGCGGGGAAGCCTTTTGGAGCAGGTGGAGTGCCAGGGTGCTGCCCTAGCCTTATTCCCTGGGGATGAGCAGGCTCTGGAAGGGGGCAGCCAGCAGCTACAGCCTCGACTCCGTGCTGCAGCACCCCCGTCCCAGCTTTGGCAAGGAACATTTCCTCCTGTTTTGCACCCCTCAACCCCCCCACCAGCTGACTGATGATTTAAACTTGGCATGTGAAGCACCCAGATGTCCAGCTCCGGGAGGAGTCTCTTCAGTAGAATCATCTCCTTGACAACTCATTTTTCTTTGTCTGTTTCTTGGCTTCATAGCAGGGACCTGCCTGCGTGTCTGGTGTGGGGTTTGACTGCTGCAACTCTGCTTGATCCTCCTTGATGCATTTAATTTCTCTTTAAGCTTATTAGAGGTGCTACTGCCTAAAGTATAGGTCTTGGGGAGGAAGGAGCAGGTTATGAATCATGTATCTGAAATGAGGAGCAAGATCTTCTCCTTTCTGGAATGAATTTCTGGGGATTTTAATGTGAGTATCAATAGAAACACCTATATTGCCATGCATGGAGCAGGTGAAATGTGGAAAAGCATCCTTGGTGTCCCTGTGCATATGAGACACAGGAGTTTTATAGCACTACAATGTCAGGTAGTGGACAGAACATGTTGGGGTTGTCCGTGTGGATAATAAAGGCTTGAGTGCCCCGGAACAATCCACCGAGGGAAGGGAGCGTTGGTGGAGAAGGAAAGAACTCCCCCCAGAGTTAGAAGCCACGGTGGTTTAGCCCAAGGTCCCCAGAACCTTGCCCCTTGTCCCTCGTTGGTAGCCTTTATGTCACTCATTCTCCAGACATTCCCCAGTTTCTGGAAAGTTCAATATTACTCGGTTATTAATTGGGTGTTCTCCCTTGACTCTTCCCCTGATCCTTATCTATTGGCACTGTACCCCTGGACCCTCCCTAACTCCTCCCCTGGACCCTCTTGTGATTGGTTTGCTGTTTCCCTCAAAACCCAGTGTCAGGGGCTGCTTGAGGCTCTTTGCCTGTGAGCCCCCGTTGTGCACATTAAACTGCACGACTTGCTCACACTTGGAGTCCCTCCTGCTTCTTCGGCTTTCCTGCGCTTCTCGTCTCCCATCCTCGCCGCTCCCAGCTCCCACCGGTTGGGCCATACCTGAGCCCTCCTGGTGTCTCCACCCCCGTCAGTAAGGCGGTCTGGGGCACTGGGGTCGCTCCGGCTTCGGGAAGCCTTTACATCCGGGTAGGCTTGCTGAGATAGCCAGGAAGTGACAAGAACAAATCCATCCAGGTGAGCAAAGAGCCCAGTCACAGTGTCCTGCACAGGAGGAGCCTGGGCTGCTGATAAGAAGTCAGGCCCGTTGAAGTAGAGGTGCTTGCAAAGGGCTTCACTCTTTGAGGCAGGTGCTTGGTACCTTCCAAAGCAATACAGAGGTTGTTGCATTTTGTCTCAAACTGTTCATCCGAAGCTACCAATTATATTTAGAAATTGTCATCCCATGTGGTGTTGTGTGCTGACTGCTGACAAATTTTCTCATTCTGCTCTGCTCAGTAGCTGTACTTTTGATCTTTATTCTTTGTTATGGATGACCAGAACATGAGCTGCACATTTATCCCTGCCATGCACTCCTTTGTGACAGTCCTCCCTCACTCTACCTACCTGTGCCTGAGAGCACCTTGGGTCCTGTGCCATCTATGGGAATTGCATTCATTCCTGTGCAGCAGTGATAATCTGTATTTTGATGCTAGTAGGAGTTTATCTAGATGTGCTTGAAATTGTAGATTCCAATGAGAGTGGCAGTCTTTTTAATGAAAGCACATCTTTTCCTTCTAAGGCACAAAGTATTTAAGAAAATGGAACAGCACACTGAAACGCTCAGGGCATCCTTTCTGTCCTAATCTTAACCCTTTATCTGTACCCCAGGAAGGCAGTTCCTCTGGGTGGGAAGGTCAGCCTGCACTCCAGGTCATGGCACACCTCTGCTGCATGGCCTTGCTCAATCCCATCCTCTCTGCTGCTCCTCAGGAACCTCCTAAAGCTGCACTGGGTACACTTAGTGTCAGGATGGTGTGTTCAGACAGAAGGGAACCTAACGAGGGAGCTTTCACATGTATTATTCCTTGTCAAGCCAGGCACCAAGAAAGAGATTATTTACAAATCTGTGGTGTACAATTATGATACATCCAACCTGTGATGGATTGTGCCAGTAACACTGCTCTGCTGTGTCCTTGACACTGAACCATCTCCTTGCCTTGCTTATCATTTGGAGTGCTTGTCTCTAAGCCGAACTGGTTCAGATTCAGGTATTTTTTGAAACAGACAGCTGAATCCCCAGAAACCATGGAGAGAATAAAAGTCTTTCTAATGGCCCTGCAATATCCAAGCAATGTGGTTTCCACACTTACAAATTGGTTGGAAGTCCATGTTGCATTGGTAAATTTGCACACGAGTGCTTCTCTCTAGGTGGTTTTTCAAGCCTGACTTTGGGGAGTGTGAGGTTCCTGTGCAATCCTATTTCTAATGTCCTTGCATTGCCTACAACAGCCAACTTTGTAGTGCTCAATGTGCAAATCAGCTGGTGAGCCCTCACACAGCCCTGAGCCTCTCCAGAGCTCCTCAGGGAGGTGCAGCATGGGCAGCCTGTGTGCCTTGAGCTGCTGTGGGGGGCACATGGCACCTCCCTTTTGGGGAGTGCAATTCTGCAGGGCCCTGAGGAATTACAGAGTCCTGTGGAAACAAACATATTTTCCTGGCACCAGCAGAAAGCAGATGTTAACCTGATCAATTATCGATGAGGCAGAAGGACAATATGCAAATTGTAATAGACTACAAGCAGCATCTTGTATGTGGTGAAAAATAGAAAAGGAGAGGGAGCTTTGGTAGATGAAACAGAAATAAAAAATATACAGGCATACGAGGCTCTCAGTATTCCAGGATATATTTCTGCAAAACAGCAAATGAGCCACAATTCACTATTAAATCTGAAATGCGTTTTGCTGGCTTTACTCAGCCCACTAATTGCCCATGAAAATTCAGGTCTGGTATTTGACACATTAATTACTCTAAAAACATTTACACTAGGGTTTGCAGAAAGGAACAAAGAGAAAATGTAACTGAGAGAATAAAAAGCTGGAAAGCAAGGGGAGGAGAATTTTAAGACAAGGCTTTTGATGCATTAATCACAGGATATTCTCTGGGGCCAAGCGCTCAGTGCTGGAACATGTGGAACTGAGCAAATGCCCATTAGCTGGGCCAAAAGAGGGAGGAGTGGCAGCTGCCCAGCAGGCATGGTCAGTGCCACACACACCACACCACACCTACTCAGGTGTTTGTGAAATGCAGAGACCTTCAGGAAGTTTCCCCTCGGCTCCTGCATTTCTCTAGGGATGCAAGGACCAGCTGAGGTCCAAGCACTGTTCCCACCCAGTGTCCCTGACTGTCCTCTGCAGGGTAGTGTCTTGGAAGTATTGACTTTTTAAATGTAATCACTGGTGTCAGGGCATTGCCTGCAACAGACTTATCACCACTTCCTAAATCTGAGATCCCAGGCACCAGTGGAAAAACGGGGTGGTAAATCTGGAAGAGAGGAAAGGAACATGAGTGATGTGCTGGTGATTACACCTCATTACAAAACCAATGCCATTTACATAGGAGTAAATAAGAGCTTAGGGGAAACTTGGGCTTTATGAAGCCTCTGAGGAATAAAAATGAATATTTTTTCTCTCCCAGGTTCTATTGATTGGGGTGTAAAGAGTATTTATTTTGTGTGCCAGAAAGGAGGGAGGGAGGTTTGTTGCTGTGAGGAGAATTAAGGCGTGAGTTACTATTGAAATTAGTGCTCTTTATCGACTCCATCCAGTCATCTCCAACCATTACAGTTTCACAGAAATGTTAAACTGCTTTAAAACTTTCATTTCCCCTTTAAAACTAAATTACTTTTGTGTTTTCTCTAGCAGTAGTGCCACCATAAGGCAGGCAAGTTACAGTAGAGCAAACATATAAACAACAATCAAGGCATAATTACTAAATGGAATCACACTTTCTAATGCTGCTTCTCCCAGCCCAGCTCTGTGTGTACTGTAATGGAAACTCTCTCCTGCTATTTGCAATCAAGTTCTTCAAGCAGATGTCGGATATGCCTGAGCAGTTTGGGATTGTCTGGTTCACTGGTTATGCAGTTCAATCCAAAGCTCTTTTACGTTTTCTCTTAAATTAAGAAGAATCCTTTTTAGGGATAGATGGGAAACTCTGAATAAAATAATACAACACATGAATATTCCTGCTGTTATCTGTAGCTTTTACTGAAAATTGAAACCTTCTTTTGCATTGCAAGATTCACTTTCCTCATTTTCCTGCTATTACCTGATGTTTCTGTCTCAGTCATGAGCATTAATCTAAATTATGATATGCTTTCTGTGGAATGACACAACCAAATTCACCTTGGGCAAGAAAGACTATGATCCCCTAGACTCTGTTTTACAAAATACGGATTTTGCTTCTGTTTCAGAGAGCTTTTCAAAATCTGTGGTGCATATCCCATTAGAGCAGAGCTTCTGAACTTTTCGAGATTTATTCATCACAAATCACCCTGTTCTTGTTCATCTTTTGATATTTGTCCTTAGAAAGAATGCACACTGTGCGAGTTTGAAAACTCAGAAAACTAAAGCAAAGGGTCACAAATCACATGAGTTTTCAGGTACCTCTAGATATCACAGCCTCACAGAGCTTCTCTCTAGACAGAGATTGGGTTAAACTTTGATTGCAGAATTCAGAAATGACCATTGCTGTAAAATATTGAACTGCATACTTTTAGTCTCATTTATTTCTATTGTTGTAGAGCTTAAAGCCCTAATCAAACACCAGCAAACCATTTGGCATTGTACATTAAAAGGGGAAAAAATCTTCCTGTTCTCAAAGAACTTCAAATTAGCATCTCAAGGGAGAAACAGAGGAAAGCAAGGAAAAATCAAAGCAGTAAGAGTGGTATGGGGTCAGCAGCAGGCTGTAGTGGGGTTTGTGGGTTTGCCTCTCATTCCAAGGGATATTTGGAAATACATTTGGTGAGCGGTTGGAAGGCAACAGGACTGGTGCTAAACTTTCTTGGGTAGGAGCTGGCAGGTTAAGAAATAACAGATGAGATATTGGAGACGGCAACAAGCATCACCCATGACACCTTTCCAGACTGTTATATGTGGTAATCCAGGGCTGACCAGGTCAGGCTGAATTTCCAACCCCTTTACCCAGCTGTAGAGGATTCCAGGGTGTCATAAGAGTTTCCCAAGCGGTGAGCAGGACTGCCTGCTGGTTTGGGTGTCTGATATCAGGACTGGGGATGGAGCTGGGATGGAGAGCGGGGTTTGCTGCTCCTGCTACCCCTGCAGGATGAGAGTGACAGGGCTGGTGACTGCTCCACTGCGAACCAGGGCTCCTGACCCTGTCACAGTGTGTACCAGGCACTGGCCTTCTCTGCCGAGGGCTCAGGCTTCCCAGGGCTCTCACCTGGGCAGAATAAGCAAATTAACCATGGCTATTTTGCCACCTTATTCTGCTGCCCTCCACTACAGCCTGCTCTGCCTATGGCACTGACTGTCAGCTGGAAGATTCCCAGGTCAGGAGTCCCAGTGAAGGTCTGGCATCTTCCGTGCCGGGATAGTGTGAGCTGGATGGGTGGAGAAAAGCATTCAAAACACTGGGAAAAACAGTGTTTTTGTGGACTGCCTTTCCACGTGGGTCAAAACCGCTGCTGTTCTCAGCTGCTGTTGCCTGTTATTGTGGATCTGGTGTGCACATATGGGATTGGGAAAGGGGGTCATTTCTTTCCTGATCAATATGTTTCAGCAACTGAAAAGATAATTTCAGTTTTTTGGGATCACAATCACAGACTAACAATTCGCTAAAAAAAAAACCCAAAAATCAGCTAAATGTTGTGATCAGTTGAGCTCAGAGTTGTCAAGTGCTGTGTTTCACCTCATAAAGATGGATGTAAGGAGCTGAATATCTCAGTTCTTCAATCTGTTCTTAAATCTCCATCCCAAGCGCAGTCAGATATAATCACGATGCCAATACGGGTAATTCATCATTAAAGTCACAAATAACCACTTGACATTGATAGAGAAAAGGAATGTCAGAGCCCATCAGTGTGCCAGGAAGGAGCCCTCACGCAGAGTCATTCCTCAATTAGGCATTGCAGCCGAGTACCTCGGACTTGCCTTTCTCACACTCCCAGTCACAAGCACTTTCTGTGAGTGAGAGTGGGACCCTACACCCCGTGCATGCTGTGGCTGTGACAGGAATGCTTTGAGCAGTAACACAGACAGCTTCAAAATAAATTTATACTCACAGAAATCGGGGACTGCGGAAAGGCATCCAATCTGCCCAGAAATGGGAAGATGTGCTTTGTTCAGAGACCACCCTGCAGCCTCTGTCCTCTGCAGAAAGCTCTTTAAAAGCCTTAACAAGACGTTTGGCAACAGTTGGGCATAACCCATGAGAAAATAATTTTCTCCTTTTTTTTTTATTTTTTCAACTTTGAGAAAATATTCTTGTTAAAACTGAACTTTGTTTCACTGCTGGGAGTGAAGTGGTTGTTTCATAAGCCCTCATCTAAGAGGATCTTATGCAATAACTGAAACTAAAAGACATTCAAGGGAACCCAAGGAAATGTGCAGCTGGACATAGTGAGATGTAGAGGGAGACTGCCTATAATTTATTTTGCAGTGTAATTACTGTCTGATAGTCTCTAAGGATCTCTGTGTACTTTGATCTCTGCAGAGTTGAGAGCCAAACCTAATGTTGCACATATATATGCAAATAGATATAAACTCTAATGTTCAGGGGCATTGTGTCATTCACAAAATATAATGAGCCAAATTATCCTTTTCTTATAGCGTGAGGCCAAAATCCAGCAAAGCATAGCAGCACACACTTAACTTTCATTCTGAAAGCAATAACACTTAGATACATGCTTAAAGCTTTGCTGAATCAGAGTGGACTTAAGCATCTGCTTACACTGAGATGGGCACCGGAGGGAGTTGCTTATTTGGAACTTAAAACACCGTTCTAGTCGAAGTAATTGAAATTGCAGTATTTCTTTCCTTTCTGTCTGGAAAAGAAGTATGGGAGAGAAGCAATTTGTTCCCCAGACAAGCCTGTTCTACAGAAACCTCCAAACGGACCGTGCAGCCCCATGAAACGTGTGCTGCTCTTTGGAGGTCTCAGACACGGGGAACAGCAAACCAGCCTTAGCTGAAGGGAGCAGGGAACCAGGCGTCTGAGCTGGGATAATCAGGGAGCAGGGAGCCCCCTGAGCTGTCAGGAGCATCGGGGAGCAGGGAGCCAGCCCCCTGAGCTGGGATGGTCAGGGAGCAGGGAGCAGCCGCCTGAGCTGGAGTGAGCATCAGCTTCCTTTCCTCTTTGACAACGGCAGTTCTTTTTAATTAAGCTGCAATATTGTTGGAGAGCCTGAGGGACAGGCAGGACACATGCCAGCGGAGTGATCCTGCAGCAAGGAGGGCCGGCAGCTCCCCGGGCTGTGCCAGGCAGCAGGTGAGGGCAGCGATGCTCGCCCCGCTCGGCACCGCAGGTGAGGGCAGCGATGCTCGCCCCGCTTGGCACCGCTGAAAGCAAATCTGGAGCCGCGTGCGCCCGCTGGCTCCAGCAGACAGAGACAACATGGAACCAGCCGCGCGCAGGCACCGAGGGGCCGGGCTGAGAACGCTGGGGAGGCTGAGGAGATCGCTCAGCCTGGAGGAGAAGAGAGGAGAGGGAGAGGGAGAGGGAGAGGGAGGGCTCCTGCAGCTGCCTAAGGTGGGACCAGGCTCTGCTCAGAACTCACAGGGGAAGGTGCGGTGGCAACGAGCATAAGGTGGACTTGGAAACCCAATCCAGAGATGGGTTGGAGCTTTCTGCCCATGTAAGGGATCAACAAGGATCCTGAATCTGTCCCAATCTGCTCTGTACTCAGCCCACTCTACCCACCCCTGCTCTGGGCAGGGGGCTGGACTGGAGATCAACACCAGTCCCTTCGGACCAAAATGATGATGTGGAGAAACACCTTTTTTGTAAAAAACACCCCTACAGTCTCACATTTCTTTTAACTTCCTTAGCAGAATTAAATCTGCTAAATGTGAGGCACACATTTGCCTCAAGTCAGCACTTTTGTCACTGTCTTTGTGTTTAAATGAAGTGTTCCGACCTGGAGCCATTTGGTGAGAGAAGAAAAGTAATTATGCACCAAGCTCTTGTCGACTGCAGATTTCCCGCTCATTTTTATGTACCTAGTGATAATCTAACTCTCATAAAATTTAAGCACTGCTGCATTGCTAGCATTTCCATCTTGCTTGGTGAATTTTTTTTGTTAATACTCTGCTACCAATTTACTTGAAAGAGAAGCCAGAGTCTCTTTTTATAGATAACATGTCTAAATTTTTCTTTTTTATGATAACATGTCTAAATTTTGTTTTGATACTCCCAGAAACAGTAAATTGGGTGAAAAAGTCACTGGATTTTCTTTTATAATGTTCCTCCCAAAGCAATCAGTTGGATTATTATTCATCTCCAGACTTAAAAGTAATGTCACTCTCTGAAACTCCTTGTTCAGGCAAAGTGAATTATTCCTGACAAGGATTCATCTGTGCCAGTACTGAACATTGAGCAGTCATTGAAAGAATATGTAGATTTAGCTGCTTCTTTTAACAGAAGCAGGGTAATGAAAGCCCATCTCACCTGTGCACTGCAGAAATCCATGAGTAATTAAGGTAACCAGCCTTGATTTGTATTTGGAAAAGCTGAGTGCTCGTGTGTGGTGCTCAGAGAAATTATCTGTAAATGAATGGATACAACTACATTGCTATTCAGCATTATTTGCTGCCATGGAGCGAAATGAAGGAGAAAACAAAAATATGGAAATGAGAAGAGTAGGTAGTGTGAGAGACATGAGAAGGGCAAAATCTTTCTGAGCAGCATAAAAGCAAGGACAATTTCCTTCTTTCTTCTTCCCTCTGCAATGGAACAGTTGATGTTCTTCGCTAAAGTAACTTCAGATTCACGTTTTAATTAAAACTGATGTATATGCAAAATTTGGAAATTTTGTCAAACACTGGGAGATTTTCTTTCAGGAGATTTCCAAATCAAACCTGTATGATAAAAAATATGGGTGATTATACAAACTTATCCACCCTCTCTGAACACAGACTCATCCTTCTTCTCCTCTTCTGAGACATGTTTGAAGTATAAACTTTCCCTCTGTACCAGATGGCCACTTTATTAATTCAGGCCTAGGATTGTATGTGTGTGTTTGTACAATACTTTGCACACTTTGATACCATTTAAAAGTAATCTGTAGCTGTGATACAAGCAGCATCCTTAGAACCACAGTGGGAGCAGCCTGGCAGGAGAGGTCAGCCCTGTGACTGCTGCTCGAGGAAGCAAGGGAGGAAACCAAGTCAGGCAGAGAAATTACTTGGCTGCCCACCAGACAAGTCAGGAACAAAACCTGAGGCTTCACCTGTGCAGACAAGTCCAAGATTTTTCAAGTTCACTTCTAATTCTGGCCACATTCACACCTGTACTGTTGTTGTGCCGTATTTCTGTCTTTGAGCCTCGTGGCACGAACATCACCTTTGTCAGCGTGCCCACTGCTAAACTCCAGCCAGCTAGTGACTAATGGGGCAATAAAAAGTCTCCACCACTATTAAACTCTGCATTCCTAGAAGGTCAAAGCCTAGAAGACTTCATAACTAGGTTCACATAAAACGCCGAGCTTCCTCCTATTCCCACTCTGTGTTAGACATTGGGTTATTTTTGTGCTGTGTCCTCAGAACCCACTGGTTCTCACCAGGACATGCTGAGCCTCTGAGAGCAGCGAGCCTGGGGATCCCCCAGCAGCTGCAGCCATGCCTGGGCTGAAGTTAAAGAGCTGCATTTGTACAGCCCAGCCCTGAGGGCAGCCACCGAGGGAGGTTCTGGAAACCCCACGGCTTTTGTATTTTGTTCTAAGGGTGAGAGAAATGTGGTGCTTGTGAAGATGAAGAGGGGAAGAGCAGAAAGAATCTGCAGGGTTTAGGAAAATCTCGGAAAGTCAAGTTGGAGAATCAAATTAATTTGTAAGGTTGGATGCAGTCTGAGAGGATAAGCTGACATAATTTTTGTCACCACGAGTTCATATCACAAGGGGAGGACAGGATGTCTCTGTGAGCAAGCTGTGGGCTGTTTTCTATAAACAGAAAGCACCAGGGTCTGGTCTCTTTTTCTGGCACACTATTTTGAGTTTTTAGACACACCAGTGATGTTAACATGTGGTTGATGAGTGTGTTGAGTCAGTCTGGAGAAGCTGTGAGTACACAATATTCTCCAGGTGCTCACAGCCTAAGGTTTGGTCCTGAGCTCTGGCCCTGACAAACCTCTGAGCTACCATATACTGTCAGAAATTCTCTTTCAAAGCTCTTAGCTCCTAAACCAGTCGGGGAACAGAAAACTCACATGCCATTTTCTTAAAAGCAAGAAAAAGTCTCACTAAGGACAGAGTAAATCTGTGTATTTGCCATCCTTTAGTCCTTCTGGGGCAGTTGAAAACTGTCCCTTTGGGACACAATTTACTAACCTGACAATCTGGGTAAAACATTCACCTGCTCCTCCAGGAGAGCCTGTAACTTTTGGTTATTATGTTACTTATATAAGGTGGCTGCTGTGTGATTACTTTTCACACATCAAATATTTGCAAGAGGTCAAGTGTTATTTGGGTATTCAAAAACCCCTCTCCCTTCCCTTTGCAGAGGCAGTGACAGCTTCCTCTGCAGAAGGAGAGTGCTGTGGTAGAAAAGGGGTTGCTTGGACATCAGGGGCTGCTGGGCAGCCAAGTTGTGCCAAAGCATATCTAAACGAATCACCACCACAGCACACTTGGATAAACTCTTCCCTTTCTCAAACCAACTGGCATTTGGCAATTTCAAGCAATGTGACCCCCTACTGGAGCTCTCTGAGCTTGTTCTCTCCAGTTTTTAGTTATTAATACAGACACTTTAGTTATCAAAGGTTTGACAGCAATGAAGGATTGACCTCCTGTGACTGAAGATGCAGACAATCTCAGCTTGTTAAAATAATAGATGGGCACCTGTCAGAGAGACACTCTGAGCAAATGTGGCCCCTGTAGATATCTCTATTGTAGATTTTTAAAAACTCCTTCTGCTTCCTCATATGGATATTAATTAATAATAATATTTTCTTTTATTGAGATAGATGGAACTGCTAATTACTGTTTCCCCATGAATCCCTCACTAGTACCATTTATCCTGTAATAATTAAACATCTCAAGGCAAAAAAATGGTTGGTTAGAAGTAGTTAGTAGTGATTTAAGTGCTGGTAAAGATCTGGCACATAAATTACTGCAAAGAAGGATGTAGGGTCTATCTCTAAAGTGATCAGAAATAACAATATAGGACCGGGGATTTTGTTGGGCGCCACTCTGAACAAAGCAGAACAAGTGCCTGGTGCTGGAAACACAGCAGGCTCTAAAACCTCAAAGTTGCATGGACCCCCAGAGCCCAGTGCATAGCCACAGGGGGCAGGAGGGGGCTCCTGGGTGGAGCAGGGCCCGTGGGGAGAATTAACACATCATCATTTATATTCTTGTTCTGGAATAGCAAATGAGGGGATGTCCACCAGTCTGAGATATGGGACCACCTTTGTGGCAAGAGCTTCCTTTGTAAAGAGTCAATGACTTTCAAGTGAAGGGCTTGAGTCACACCAACCAAGTTACCAGCTAAATTATCATTTGCTGTAAGCTCCTGCACTTCCCATGAATTTCAGTGACCGATGATGCACCAGCAGCTGCTCCTTTAACATGAAATAAATCAGGGTCATGTAGATCCCCCTCAGTGCTCGTGTTGTGGCTGAGGAGGCTGAGGGCAGCAATTCTCCTCTCTTGCCTGTTACTGCTTCTCCTAAGTCCCAGCCCCAAGCTGAGTTCCACCAGACAGAATCACAAAACTGTAAAATGCTGCACACTCAGCTTTGGCAAAAACAGGCTGAATGCTGCTGGAATAGGAAAAATTTAGCAATTCATTCACTTGTGTTTTGTGCACTGAAATACCTGTAACTAAAGCACAAGGAAGAAAACATCAGTGGAGTTCTCTCAGGAATCAGTGTGGTGGCAGAAATCAGACCATTAGCTTCAAAATACTGAGAATAGGACCTGAATAACTTTTTTAACCAACTAAGGACAAAGGAACTGACTCCAGTGTTCATTAGTCTAGCCAATAAAACAGTATCACTGCATCAGAGTCTTACAAAGATTGATGGAGATTGAGGCACAAATTTGATTTTTGTCTATGGCTAATAAAAAATCATTTACCACTTTCCAGACAGTGCAATATCTTTGGAACTAAAACTAGACTTCGAACTCACTCTGTGAGTATATCACGATCTTCAAGGAATATCGAAAGTTCTTCATTTATCAAAGTATTTCTGATAGTTTCCAAGATGGAAAAGTTTAACACAGCCTTGTGAGCATCACATGTGTCTTGGGGAAAGAAGGAAGAAAAGTTCTAATATTCTCAATGTTTTTTCAGACTTGGGATTCTGTATTGAGATCCATGTAGGCCAACATTGCACTAATGTATTTGTTTGTAGGAGTTTTTGGGGAAAATAAGTGATTTACCCTGATTTCAAAGCAAGTCTGGATTTTTTCTACCTAATCATATTTTGTCTATCTAATCATAGACTGTAATTATTTTAATATTCAACTTAACCCTACAGAAAAATCATAATAATGGGTTTGGGAATTGTATTGTCAATTAAATTTAGCATCAACCACCTTGGATAGATTGAAGTCTACATGTTAAACATAGGGGCCAATGTTTAGCACCAACCATCATGGTGACTTTGCTCCTTGGGCCTGGCTACATCTCTATTAAAGTACCCAAAATGCACAGGAGCCCAAGCCTTGCCCTCAGAAAGGATGCAGTGTCTCTTCTCCAGCAGGAAGAAGTTAATTAGACTCCTAAATTTGTTTCCTGACTTTTGCTAGGTTTGCCATGAGGCTTCATCCTCTTTTTCATCAGAGATTCCAGGCAGACTATTCTGCTTTTTCAGTGCCGGTTCTTAGCAAGCTGTACAAGGTATAAAATGTAAAGATGTAACTCATATCAGTAAAGTCAGAGAGCAAATAATTAATGAATGGTGCATTGCCTAGCACAAGTGAAGCTGTCCCTGCACTGGAGCTGCACAGGTGGCTGGCAGCAACAAGGCAGCCCCTGCTCAGCACTGACAGAGCTGCGAGGAGAACACAGGGCAGGTTCAGTGCAGCCCTGATTTTTCCTTCTTGCTGCCTTAGGTTATTATTTTCATGGACCTTGGCACTGTTCTGAAAGCTAGAACACGATGAAAATAAATATATATGCAGCAGCTGTATGTTTCCTGTTTCATCTTCAGAGAATGGATATTGTCACAGATAAGGAGGAGAATATAAATCATAAAATCATTCGAGTGTGTTACCTCACCAGTACCATCTCTCTGCTACTACACTGTCTTCCATGACACTGATTCCCTTGGTCTGGAGGAAAGCAGCAATTTCTGCTTCTCACTTCATCAGCTGGCTAACCAGGCAAGCTTTGAAACCCCCAAACACTGTACTTGAAATTCTAGGTCCGTTGAATACAATACAGAATTGCCATAGCCTTCCTTGAACCCAAGATTACATAATTTAAAGCATTAATCTAAATAGGGTGGGTTGGAGTTTTTTTTGCACTGTTGTAAGGTATGAGAACCCTGTCAGGGTGCCCCAGCCAAGTTATCTTCAGCACCTTTATCAGGGCCTGAGGAATGCAAGCAGTTCTAAATTGGGAATGAAGATGTTAGAAGAGAGAATAACAAAAACAGGTGAAGAGGGACTGCACCATCCTGGACTAGAACCAGTCAGGTGTCCTGAAAGGTGCATGCACGGCGCGTGAACAATGCGGGAGATCCAATCGGGTTGTGCGTGATCGCGTGAACTACAGCTGCAGAAATGCATAAGAATGGAGTAATGTAAACAATAAACGGACTCTTGCGTAATTGCATTGATTCGTTGTACGAGGGTCCCGTGCTCCCGCATTGCACCTTTCTTGTAGCATCCATTTGTAGCATGAAAGCCTCCATTGAGATCCCATTCCACACTGGCAGAAGCTGCACCTTCTCTCAGTATCAGAACAGGACCCACCCAAATGATCTTTCAGATGAGCAAGACAGACTGACAAGGAGTATTACAGAAGTATTGCTGTGTTACTGCTTTCCAGCTCTTGCTCTGTGTCCTCCTTACTGTACTGAGTTCTTGGGTGAGATCTTTAATTCAAAACTGTCTTAAGTGTGAATGAAAAGATTTCATTTCAAATTATGAATCAGCCCTTCAGCGTATCAGGCATGGTTCCTTTGATATAACCAAACAAAGAGTTACTTTAGCTGAATATCTGTGACCTGTACATCCTTTCATTTCACCATGGAACTGCTCAGGTACTGCCAGGGCTGCCCTCCTTCCAGGTGTGAGGGGCATTGCAGGAGATCCCCTCCCTCCTGGCCTTGGGGAGGATGGAGCACACCCAAAGGGAGTCTGCCCACCAAGCAGAACTTGTTCAAGTGTGTGCCCAGTGTTCTCCTATCAAGCACTAGAAATAACAGTAAACACTTGTGTCCCCGCAGTAAAGCTTACAGCATCTTGTAAAGCACCAAAGGAGGATGAATGCACAGGTAAAAAAAAAAATCTATCTGACGGGCAGAGGATCCTGTGAAGGCTTCTGCTGCCAGAAGCATCAAGTGGGAGTAGTCCATGTTTGCAGATCTACTGATCTTTGTGATGGAGAGAAAAAACACTCAGAGATGGTTCCTAAAGTAGGACTCGGCACCCAGGAGATTCCCCCACACATTAGAAGTGCTATTTAAAGTCTCACATTGAGTGTTCTGATGTCTAAGTGTCTTTCATTTCTTCTCTAACAAGCACTGATAGACCAAGTCCTTTCTTTGGCACTAGGACCAGATGAAATTTCCGTGCTCTTGCCTTGTCCCTTCGCTGGGATCTGGCAGGGCTCATCTAAAATGCTGAAAAAACAATAAAAATATCTTTCTATTCAACTCTTGGTTCCTCTTGCAGACCAGAGCCATTGATGTCTTTTTGCTCTGAGGCCACAGCCCCTCAGAGACAATGACTTTGGTCACTAAACCTTTATAAAAGTGCCAAAAGGAAGAAAACACAACTCAGTTAGGTGATGATCTTGTAAATTGAGCTGTTTCATATTATTCTGAGGGCAGAAAAAGCAAGGCTGCTGTTTCATTGCTGGTTGCATTTGGCTAGTGAGAGGAGTGAAAGGCTGGCCACGTGGCCATTTGTCTTGTTTTATGGCTGGAAACCTCGCATTGAGCCACGGAGGCTTCGGATTGCTTTCATCTTTATAGGGGCTGTTAATCTAAGGGCAGGGGTTGCATATCCTTACTTTAAGCATTGATGAGAAGAATTGACTCAAACCCAGTTGTTCTGAAGTGGTTTAAAGTGTCAACCATTTTTCATTGCCCCTCTTTTTTTTTCTATAGGAATTCTGAAGTCTATTCAGATCGCATAAAGTCCAGACAAAGGGAAGCCGAGGGTTTTAGTGCAGTGCCCAGCATGCCTTGCAGATGGGTTATAATAAGGTGAGAGCTGTCTTTGTCAGAGCTGAATCCATACTTTTCATGTACAACCTTTACAAATTGTGCCCATGTGGCAGAGTTTGAATTACTTTTTTACAGCTCTAGAAAACAAATGCAAAAATCTTTCAAGTGCATTCAAAGTCATTACGGTTCTTTGCTGAACTGAATCAATTGTCGTAACCTCTGTGGGTGTGTAAAATATGAAATTACCATCACTCTCGTAGTCTTTCTGAGTTTGTAAATTAGAAGGAATTGATTATAGGTGCTTTTGGAAAGGACTCTGGTGTATTAAAAGTGTCTTGATGACAAACAACAATATATTATTTGTAAGATCTTCCTTGATGAAACTGTCTTGTCCACTAATGGCTGTTTGTCTTTGTTATTGTTCTGACTTGCCTTCTAACAAATTGATGTGTGGGCTGAGATTTATCATGTGATGGCTGGAGGAAACAGGAGACTTTGCCCATGAAAGTGGTTGTAATACTTGTTTTATTTGATAATTTCAGGTATTTTGAAGTTAGTTAATGTCAATATTTTCCAGTGGAGTCATTCTTTCCCCAAGAACAAATTTTTATAAGTAGTTGCTGTAAATTTATTTTAAAATTAATAAAATAGCCTGGTTTTCTCTCTACCTATTTCACTACTCACATATCTTATTCAGAGGTTTTATAAGTTATGTTGTAGCATTTTTCTTTATGCATTAGAATTACTCCATGGTTTGCTATTTTCTTACATCTTTTGTTTGTTTGTTTTCTGTCATATTTTGAAAAATCTTAATATATATAGTGGAAAATCATTCTTTGATTTCTACTTCATAATGTTTTAATTCTAAACCTTCAGCTCGTTATTAGCAGGACCTGTTCTGCCTGATTTTATTAGAACTGAATTGCTTTTCATTCATTTCCCAGTGTAGAAATGGCATCTCATGGTTCCATTTAGGCATGACACAAGGAAAAGTGGAGGACAAAATGGAAGAGAGTTGAAATAAGGTCTGTTGATATTTTATATATATATA
>VYZT01000393.1:0-10143 GCA_013400735.1 Pomatostomus ruficeps
ATATTTTGGTAAATCAAAAGGAGTATTAGACTTTCAAAGGAGTCACTTACTGCTTTTCTGGACTGCTATTTTGTAAACAAACCCAGCAGAGGGAAAACTGCCATCAAGAGCTGCATTTTAGAAAACATTTATATATTGCACGTTTTGAAGCGGGACCTTCGGTTCTGGCGGCCGCTCCCCGAGCGTGTGGCGGCGGCGCTCGGCCTCGCCCTGAACTCCAACTCCCAGGAGGCAGCGGGGCGCGCGGCCCGGAAGCGGAAGGAGCCGTTTGTCCCGCGGCAGTGGCAGCCGGAGCGCCGGGGGACGTGCCGGGGGACGCGCCTGGCCGGTAAGTGGCGGCGGCTGCTTCTCCTCCGGGCAAGGCGCGGGGAGCGCGGCGAGGCCGGAGCTGCTCAGGGGGATGTGGCATCGCGCCCTGCAGCGGACTGTCCCCAGCCGGGGGAGCCGGCCTGCGGCGGAGCTCTTGGAGAGGTAGGTAGTGCCAGGCCCGTGAGGCTGCTCGCGCGCGGCTCTATGCCTGTGCGAAAGGCCGTGTCTCACCGCTTTACTCATAGCAGTTCTAGAGGCCTTTTTAGTTGCAGTGTCTGTTTTGTACGTAAAAAGCGGGAGTTGTGTTAGCCTGCACGAGTGTAGGAAAATAGCAAGAAAAGCATCGTTTTGGCCATGTACAAGACTCATGAAATTCCAAATCCACATTGAAACAACTAAATATCATGATTTTTAAGATTTCTCTAGAAACCCCTTCGCTAGAAGTGCTTCCTACCCCCACTGGCTGATTACTTTTGAAAATTTAAGTAATCCGTCTTTAGTTTTGCTACTTTGGAATGATGCGGGTGCATCAGTTCACTTCTGTGAGTTGTATGAAAATTCGGACCTAAAGCATGAGGTTTGATTCTCTAGTTTTAAGTATTCATCTCATTACAGGCTGGTCTCGCATAATGCTGCAAAGTCATATGCAGTTTTTTGTAATTTGTGTGATGGTGATAGAAATATTTTTTTAAGTAGTGCACTATATAAGAAAGTTAAAGTCTCTTTAACTCCAGTAACTATAAAATTTTTGCTTATACCTAACTAGAAGTTCTTACATGTTAATTCTAGATATATGGAAAATCTTCTTCTCTTTGTATGTGAAGTTCTTTTCTCTTATTTTTGATTAACAAAAGTACTGAAGTGACTGTATGGTAACTTTTCTTGAAAATAAAATCTGATTTAAATGTTTAAGGTTCAACATAGCATCTGGACCTGTCCAGGTATAAATTGTTATTTTATTCTAAATTTTAGTGCTTAAAAAACAAAAGATTGAAAGCAAGACTGTCTTTTTGGAAATTGAACTTCCATTAATCCTTTTTGTTTCTTTAGGACAAAGCCATATGGAGACTAGTTTATGGCAGAGGGCTTTGCTGGTAGAAGAAAGGCATCACTTTAGTAGCAGTTTTGTCGTAGAATGTCTGTGGATTATACGATGTCACTTCTGACTTCTGATGCAAGTCTTTTTAACATCACTGTTAATATGCCAATGCATTCCTAGATATTTTGGGATTCACTAAGGATTTCTATCTGAAATTACACCTGAAGGGTGTAACAATGTGGGGAGGGAAAGGCTATTCTAAGGACTTCACGTGCTGCATTCCTTAATTCTGCGGCCAGCATTTAATTTTCTGCACTGGAAGACAAGAACAAACCAGCAGTATCTTGATGTATTACACTGATTAATACTTTAATTAATACTTTCCTAACTTCACTTAGTCATGTAGCTAAACTTTCTGTTGTCTCAGAAAATATATGTGTTTGGATTTCTGCATGTCATTCACAGCAGTGTCTCTATTTTAAAAAGTAATTTCTCTTCTGACAATAATTGAAAGAAGACTAAGCGATTGGCAGGTAACATTGAAATGACTCCATAACCCCCAGCATCTTCATTTCAGAGTCCCATTCAGAATGTGGAAGAGGACATCACTGACCTACCAGTTGATGCCTTAAGCTTTGACCTGTCTTAAAATGAACAAACAATTAAAAAAATAAGAAGGAAGAAACCCCCTCAGATCCACCTCTCACATCCACTTGGAAATGTGGCCATAGCTGAAAGATAGCTGAAGACAACAAAACTAGAACTTAAAAAGCTAATTCTGCATACATTAGATACAACTGGAGCTACTGCATAACAAAATAAGCCGTATTTTGTGCATGGATTAAAAATGGCATAATGTTAAACTTGAAGGTTTTGATTGTTGTCTGAGCAATTCAGTTGAGATAGGAGCATTTACAGTAATGCACGAGTCTGTCATTTCAGTGAATCTGTCATTACTTTTGCCATCACTTTATATGATGTTTTGTAGTTCATTCTAGTCTCACAGTTTAAATTGCAGGTGGAGAAGCATTTGAATTTTGTTATCCCTAGGTAAGTCATGCCTGTTTCAGCTGATGAAACTGTGGGGAACCTGACTGAGAGAGATATAGTCCTAAGTCCAGCTGGAATTGAAGGATTACAAGGTTTGTACCAGATGCTGTTTATTGCAATTACAGACTTTGATCAGTGGCTTCCTTAGCTTCTTTCTAAAAATGTTTCACAAAATGAAGTTCAAATACCATTCAAAATCGAGATTAAATTTTGAAAGGTAGTGTGACCCATTCTATGTTCAAGTAGGTTGTTATAAGAGAGAAGTTGCTGTGAGATGCTAAAAACTGGAAAACTCATCGAGCTATAACATTCATCCTTCCAGGAGTAAAGAGAATGCATTTTTGCTGGATTGATGACAAGGTCAGGTCCACTTAACAATAGTGGAAACCAAAAGTACTATGCAATTCTTATATGTTACTCGACTGCTATTACAATGGAAGTACTGGGCTTAGTCTTGTATTTGAGTCCGTTTTCACAACTGAGTTAATTCTTTCAAGCTTCAAGAGAGTATGTTCACTTGGAAACATATTAGAAAGCATCTCAATGGTAATGTCCATGCTTTTTTTAAATTACTGTGTTTGACCATTCCTGGTTGCTTGCTAAATTATCTTTGCATTGCCTGGTAGGTAATCAGTTAGCTGCATCATTTCAACTATGGTTTTTTTTTAGTTGTAAGAGGAAGGAAAAAAGGAAGTGATTAACCTGCCAATAAGTCTGAAGAAATTAACCAATAGACTGGAACAAGTGTAAAATATCAAATTACTTGAAAATTTTCATTCATTTTTTTCAGAATTTCAAAGTGAGTTAGACTTTGAATTATGTGTTGTTGAATGTATTGAACATGATTTAAAATTGCCTTGATTTGGGTAGAATCATCTACACAGAGTGTAAAAGCTCGACAAGTCATATCACGAATCAGTCGAGAGGAACTGGAAGACAGATTTCTTCGTATACATGATGACCACATCCTACTCAAACAGTATGCAAATAAGCAAGAAGAGAAAATTAAAAGGTATGGGGTTTAATATTTTTATTTTAACTCACAGTACCTTTTTGTCCCTTTAGAGCACCATCAACAAATTAAAAATTGTGCTCATTTCTCTCAGAGCACTTTTTAATGCAGTAGCAAAAATCACCCACTGAAAGTGATTTTGTATTGATTTCTGGTTGTCTCTGAGTGTGAGATGGTTTTTGCAGTGACCCCCTATTAGATCTCCATGTACAGAGGTACACCACTATCTGCTACATCAGAGTTGGTACCTTGGGTTCCCAGCTGTGCAGAATACAAATACAAGAGTTGTTCAGGGAATTGAAGAGCTGGCTATAGAAGCCTAATGGTTCATCAGGAGTTTAATTCTAGAATCAAAATGGTCTCTACAGAGAGATTCTGCACCTTTTTTGTCCCTGTCTGTCCTTTAAGAAGTTGCATCTAGCTTTTTATTGGTGAGTTAGCACTAAAATGGCTTTATATAATCAATCATCACTCCTTATTCAGTGCAATAGGTAACTTCAGTGAAGAAGTCCCAAGTAGCATGGGGAGCATGGTACCCAGTTTGCCCAAAAATACAGAAGCAACTTTAGGCTGATTATTAAACTTAGTATGCTAAGATTTGTGTGCTAATCTTTGCCAGCACTTACTGTGGTGGCAAACCAATCTGGACTGTGAAGAACTGTTTGTAGTATTAAGATATTGCAGGAGGGCTGATTAATACCAAAACACAGTGACTCTCTGTTCACATTGTGCTAACTTTAACAAAGTCTTCCTGTTTCTAAGCCAGCTTCTGGTGAGGAGCTAATGAATTCATCAGAGGGGAGCTGAAAATACTGCCTGTTTCATACGTTAAAGTCCAAAACATTGGTTTTTTTTGACTCTGTATTCAGTGAGCCAGCATTGCATAATTTCCATCTTTTCTGTCAGGCTGTTGTCAAATACAAGATTGTACAATAAATGAATTGTTTCCTTATTCCAAATGGCAATTCCTATGTTTCTGTGCACAGAAAATACCACTCATTATCCACTTACACCAGGTGGGTGTACTTATAGTTCCCTTTAGTAAAATTAAATGTCCAATCAAACCCTGATGTCCAAATCAGGGTACCTGCATTAATATTTTAAGGCACAGAAAATAAATATACAGTGTTTGTCTAGATTTCCAGTGAAAAATATTAAGCTAAATTTCTTTCCTAGCATCCATCACATCAAAACCCTTGTAACTAAAAGTTTGGAATTGATTTCCAGTAGAATTGTATTGAAAAAACCAAAAAATACAAGTTTACAGGCAAGTAATGTTCAGTGACATCCTAAAGTTATTATGGATTTTTTTTTTATTTCACTTTTGTTCTTTTAAGTATAAGCACCTGTGCAGAAGTATCCAAAAATAAAACAAGTCCCTTTAAAGGAATTGTGTCCTTATATTTAGTTTTCTTTCTGAGCCTTCAAAAGTAAATTCCCTGTAAACTAGATACAAGTCTTGAATATGTGCAGCCAATTTTGTGAAGTCTTGAACTTGTCTCTCACCAGAGTACTTTTCTTTATCTCTTCCTCACTTCCTTCTCCTCCTTCTCCTCCTCCTCCTTCTCCTCCTCCTCCTTCTCCTCCTCCTCCTCCTCCTTCTCCTTCTCCTCCTCCTTCTCCTCTCTTTTTCTATTCCCCGTTCCTCTCCTTCTCTCTTTTGCATCCACG
The DNA here is from genome assembly GCA_013400735.1 of Pomatostomus ruficeps. Classification (NCBI taxonomy): domain Eukaryota; kingdom Metazoa; phylum Chordata; class Aves; order Passeriformes; family Timaliidae; genus Pomatostomus; species Pomatostomus ruficeps. Next base: position 5,082 of record VYZT01000393.1, read on the forward strand.
TTTTTTCCATTTACTGCTGCGTATGTTTTCTGTTCTTGTATATTACATCAGCCCTAAGTGCTCTCTCTGCCTTTTGTTCTAGCATACTAATGTTTATCAAAACTAAAGGAAATGAAAAGTACAACTTGAAATGCCAAAGGCAAAATTTTTATCATTTTAAAGAGACATGAGAACTATATGCTCTGTATCTAATTATATTCTTCAGCTAACTATTCCTTCTCTGAAGCATATTGGTCATATTTACCCAGAATAAAACTGAAGATGGTAATGGGAGCTATTAAGTCTGTTTTTTGGGAGTACCTTCTTAAATATCTCCACTGCTATATTTTAGGCACTTTGGAAATGAAATACAGATTTCAGTCAGTCTTTCAATAGTTGAATGTTTTGTGGAATTGTAGCTTTTCTAATTTGCCCCATCCCAAACATCCTAAGACTGTAATTTAACAACATGCAGAGGTTCCAATATAAGGTCATGTGTTAAAAATTAAGCAGCCAGTGGAGTAAATATATCCTTCCTTTACTAACATTAAATGATAAGCCTTAGGAAACTGTTATTCGTCAGTGCTGTAAAGCAGATTGCTGCACAATGGTTTCAGTTATCTTCAAGTAGTTTGTCACAGCAATAGTTACATCAAAACTTGAAATTTATTATCCAGGTTCTATGTTGAAGTCTTCACATTGGTTATGTTCCTTTCAACAGAACACTTTTTATGCTGACTTTTCACATTCTTTTTCATCTTTTTTATTATTTTCCCCAGAATGACCACCAAGTTAATACGGCTTGTTAATGATAAAAGAAAATGTGACCAGGTTGGCTGTGGACCCAGGCGGCTGGGTCAGGCTCTGGAGCTGGAAGAAATGATTGAGCATTTGCGAGAAAGAGTTCGTGAGCTTGAGAAACAAAATGAGAGCCTCCGTCACAAACTCATTTCAACTAAACAGCAGCTCCAGATTCAGGGCCATAGGCCTTGTTCGTACAGCTCCGTTCAATCTCGTGTGAACACTGGTCTCAGAAAAGAGAGTGAGGCTGCTGGTATGCCAGAGCACACCAAGAAGGGTATAATTCACATTTATTAGAAACAATGAACTCTTAGATTACTCTTGAAACCATGAATCTGAATTTCAAAACATTTTTAGCGCTGATCAGAAAATATGCAGAGCAATTATCCAAAACCAAAATGCCGGGAAAAAATAAGAGTAGTTGAGCTGTGTCTAAGGTATTAGGTCAAGAAAACTCTAAATATAATAAAGATAGCTTCCTATATCTGATTTTTGTTTGGCTGATTTAAAAATACCATGGAAAGTTCATCCAAAAGTCCTAATCAGATATGAATGTTCAGTAAATACTTGCTTTCTTTATTGAGTGCAACCATCAAAGAACTACCTTGATTTGAACAAAAGTAAACAAAAAAATATATACTCTAGGCATATATATATATATATATATATATATACGCACACATATGCATGTATACACACACATACACAGACACACATACACACACACATATATATATATCTCTCACAATTACCAGTACCTTAAAGTAATACTTAAAGACCAAAATTCAAACTAGGTCAAGTTAATGCAGCAAAGTAGGTACATTTTTTTCAGGCATTTTGGGAAATTGCTGGTATCACTGTATATTGAACCTAAATGAGTCAGTTTTGGGAACTGAGGGATGGCAACCTTAATGCTATCTTTGAAATGAAATGTGTTTGGTCCCACCTCAAAACTTGGTTAATTTCTTCTTGCTGAGAGTAGGAAAAAATGTGGAGAAACCATTGCTTTTGCTCCTAACATAATTCTTCCTTAATTAATTTCTCAGTTCTTTACCACGGGGTTAGGATGCTTCTGAACAACACAGGGAAATTATCTGCACTGCTAATAAAAAATGGTCCTAATAGTTGCATCTGTCTGTTGAATGACACTTGGGATTTTGCTAAGAAAATGCTGAGAAAACGTAATTACAAGTCCATGTTCCTGTCTAATAATACTGATATTTCTCTTCTTTGAAGACGCAATCTCTGTTTTCTGTCTTTGAAAGTAAAATCTTCTAAGAAAACTTCCAGGACATATTTTTAACAGTTCTCTTTCACACTATTCTGCATTGCCCATCCTTCAGATTTTACTGCAGCTATGTTGTACATACTCTGATTATTTCTTTCCATGTGATCAGTATAGAAGCTGCAATTGTTTGTACTATATAGAGATTATTGGTTTGTTAGAAGCTTTTTCATTCAAAATGTCAAAAATTTATCTTTTTTTGGTTTTCAGGAATGAGATTTCAGGGTTTAGAAGTGAGATCATCTGACCTTGTGCTTCCCAAATATGGACAGAATCTGCTTGAGGATTCAAGGGCTGAAATCAGAAATTTGTATGATTTTCATATTACTTTTTTTTTGTCATTTTAATTCTTAAGATTTACAGTTTTCTTGAAGAAACAAAACATATCTTTTAAGAAGTTTTCACTTCAGAAAATAAAATGGTTGGATCTGACAACAATAACACTGGTAACAATGCAGATGTGTTTTATGATAAGGAAAACAGGGAATCAGGAATTTAGAATGCAAAATGTAGGTACATAAGAATTTGGCTGGAAGTTAAAATTGGTCTCCAGTGGTGAGCCTCTCTTTGCTAGGATGCAATGCTGCCTAGTTTGTTAGGGGTCAAAGCTGACAAAAGCAGAAAGGACCTTAGCTGCAAAATTTTTGCCAATGTAAGTCCTAGAACATGTACCACCATGCAAGTGGTGACTATGTGTATGTGTTTCACTGATGCATTTAAGTTTCATTTCCAGAGGCAGACAGATTTTATGGATAACTGCAAAAAGCACAGTATTGTGATAGTTATGTAAAATGATTTTGATTCACTTTTGCATTTTGAAGTGTGATTTGTAGTCCAACTGCACGTTCTAACTGAAATTGAAGCTTAGGAAACCCTTACAACATCCTTGATGTAAAGAATGTGTGAGAATAGAGAGGTGTGATATAGAAAAGGTAGTTATCATCTAATTTAAAGATACTGAGGTCTGATTAGAACATTTTTCTTCTCTATATGTTTAGAACTTGGGTTTTCTAAAAGCTGTTCATTTATTTCCGTAGTGATTTACTTAAATCAGATTATCGATTACATTCTCTGTAAATGCTAAATTTTCAATAAATGGGCAAGCTAAGTTTAGAAATATATGGATTAATGTGCAGTCATTTATTTTGTGCTTGACATTTTGTAAACATAAACTGGGATCATAGAACACAATTGTACAGAAGTATTCCTATAAATTATTTTTTGCATTTACCAGATAAATTCCACTGTTTAAAACACTTTTTTGTTATTGTTTTTCTGGGGGGAGGGGTTTGTAGATTTTCCTCTCTCAGAATAAAAGCTTAAAAATTACTTTCAATCTTCCATCCATTGAAGATCTAATCTTGTGATAGGTAGTAATGGTGTTTTGCTCTTGTGGAACCATTGGTGCTAATGGATTAGAAGGAGGGTACTTCTAATACACAGTATAAGAAACCCTGAACAGCATTTTTAGTGTGATTCTGCTAAACATTATTCACTCCACAGTGAACATTTATTTTGAGAGTTTGTGTTGCGTTTTCACAGCATTTTAAACTCATAAGCCTCACTTATAGTGTATGTTAGTAAGAAGTACGGATTTTGCCAAACACTTAGAAGTTTGGCTTACTTGAGTATTCTTTTTTTTTTCTTTGAAAAAACGCATAGCTGGTTTTGGAATGTAGGATGCTTGTACTTGCAGGGAGACTGTCATTGAGTCCCAAAGGAAACACATTGAGGAACTGGAACATGCCAGAGAGATTCTTGCGAGTCAACTGAGAAGAAAAGAAAAGGAAATTGAAGAGTCCCTCCTACGGCTGAAAGAGCAGGGTACAGCAAGCCAAAGGTATTGTGAAAAATTAAAATTATTTACTACTAGGGTAGAGTACAGTAGAATGTTTATTTACCTAAATTCTCTAGTGTGAATTATAGAAGAACAAATTAATTTGGATATTATACGCTACATCTTCTTCCAAGTATGTGTTTATGATGCATTTCTTTGTAATTTTGAAGGCTAAACATTCAGGATAATGTGGAAATGATCAAAGTCCGTAAACAGCTGTCTGAGAAAAGCAATGCTCTTTCAGCAATGGAAGGAAAATTTCTCCAGCTTCAAGAGGTAATTGCAATTTGATCAGTAACATTCTTATATTGTTGTCACATAAGCATTATTATACACAATTCTTGATTCCAAGTCAATACTGAATACATTAAAATGAACCGCGTACTACATTACACTCAAACTACTCCAGATGGAGTATGGATTTTTAGTCTTAATTTCTCCTTTTCTTCAGAAGGGTCTAGCAAGTCTTAGTGGTTTCATCTGCAAAGTCATACCAAGCAGATTATGAAGAATGAACGGAGTTGTCTGAGTATGGAAAGAGATCATTTAAAGAGAGGACTTTGACTTAGATGCATTGATTTACCAAAAAGGGATACTAAGCCCCCTTCACTTTATTACTCTTTGCTGAAGTTTGGGCAGTTTGGCTCTTTTGTTCTGACATTAGGATTTAACCTCTGTTCATATGTCCATGGAAATTATTTTAGAGGACTACTTTAAGTAATAATTTTCCTTACAAAAAGAGCAATTTTATGAAAATATTTCCAGAACCTGAAATTTCATGGTAGATTATTTATAGATTTTAATTATACAGCTTTTTTCTGCTTTTTCCTGTATGTATTTGGAGAACTGAATGTGCATACAGAGGTGGTATGATAATACATTGGAAATGGGAGAGTTCCTATAAGTAAGAATCCTAACTGCAACAGAGCTTCATAAAGTATCCAGCCTTATGAAGTGGAAGCACTGAGTATCCTTAGAAACTCTTTACTGCTGTCTGCTTCTTGTTAGCATACTAAATAACACTCGTGCCATTACCCATGTTTTTCTGTTTCTGCATTTTGTTTTGCTTTGCCTCCCTCCCCCTCTTCAGTGTAATTCCTGTGTCTTCTCTGCCAAACTGAGAAAAGGTTTAACATGGCTTTTTGTTTTCTTAAAAAGTG
>VYZT01000394.1:2830-16278 GCA_013400735.1 Pomatostomus ruficeps
TAGATGTAATTAAGCATTTCCCATAGGTCTGAGATGCTGCCACACATCCAGAAGTCCCAGAGAAATTGACATCACCCATCCATATAGTTCTACAGTATGAGCTCAGTCAATCCTTTCAGAAAACACCAGACTTGTGTCCTGTGTTAGGCCCAGTCTTTGAACATCTGCCCATGCACTTACCTGTACAGCAGTCCCAGGTACCACCTGAAATGCTGAAAACACTCCTTGCAATGAATCTGGGCCTATGAAGTAAATCTGAAGTATCTCAGACAGTGCTGGCTTTATGGTCTGAGTGTAGGTTTCTTGTGCAATGTGTGCACCAGTATTTTTGTGTCATAAGTATTTAGAGGATGCCCAGTTTACAAAGGTTTTGTTCTCAGTATCAAGAACAAGCAAAAAAAGAAAGAACAATACAAAAAAGATTCAAGGCCCTGAGCATTCAGAGAGACTTTTTGAGGAACAGAACCTTGCCATCTATCTGATGTGCTCAATAATGGAGAATGCTTCCATGGATAAAGGCAGATTACTGTGCATTTGCTACCTCTGCACTTTTGAACTAAATGTGACATGCACCTATGTGATTAGGAACATGGGAGAAGAAAATACAGAATGGCCTGATTCCATTGCTCCAGGCATACACAAGGGTGATAGTCTTGATACCTAGAAACTGAGGTGTTAGACAAGCTGGTTGGTAAGGTTTGGTTGAATAATGGTACCTATTTTGCACTCTTGGGCAGCTCCAGGTGATCTGCATGTCACCAGGAGTGTGAGACAAGCTCAGGGGTCAAATAACATAGGGCCTTCTGAAAACCCACAGTGGCAGTGAAGACAAGGTTGGGGGACCCTCCCATTATCTGACAAACTCTCCAAGGGAAGAGGAGACCATGTTTTCAGGTAATGCAGAAATACTCTCAATTTATGACCAGGCAGACTGGGAAATGAAATAGAGGGCAGCTCTTAGGATCCCTGTTGGGTTTCTCTTCCAGAAAGTTGTAAAGTACAGAAAACCCTGTGACTAAGGAGTGATATTGAGTGGCCACTTATGAATGTTTCTGGTTTCTTTTGGCTGCAGTTTTTTGTGTTTGTGTAAGACTGGGGAATTACTTCCTTAAAAAATGGCGTGCCTGCTGTGTAAAGATTCTTACCACAAGATTCTTACCACACAATGACAAATACTTTATCCTTGGCAGTGGTGACTTCATTACACAAAAACACTCAGATAAAAGGGACCTTCTATTTTTTTCATCAGATTTGAATGAATACATATTTCATTGGGAATGAACCACAGCAAGCAAACTCAAAACAACATAGTGTAATGGAAGCTCAGTGAAGTTCTGAAAGAAGAATGGGAGCTCAGTAAGACATTATCTTTTAGTTCAATAAATTATAGGTGAAGCTCCAAGAAAAAATATATCCAGTGAAGATTTCAAAATAATAGTGAAGTATTTTCATCCATGTAAGGGAAAAGATAGCCACCTTCTTTATTTTTCCTGAAATATTTTAAACAAAAGGTCTGTTTTTATACAACTTTGGTGGTAAATGAGTAAAATGTAAAAATTATTCTTTTTAACTTAGGCCCTTCATTTTCCTTTCCAAGTGTCTTGCTGGCATATTTTCTCTTCAGTGGTTGTACTAATAATAGTACTGTTATAAGTAGTGTTATCCTTTTGGTAGTAAAAATGGCAATTATGACAAACAAAAAAGCTTTGTCCTGTTTTCAGTTTGTCTCGTCTCTTTTGACTGGGAGCTCTGCAAGGCACTCTCTTAGTCTCTGCTTACCAAGTAGGGATACAACAAGATTCTGCTGTCAATGGGAGCTGCGGGAATTCTGTAATTACTTCTAATGTTCTTGTTTTCCTGGTAAGGAAGCTGGAACAATGTTAGAACCAAGCACACATCTTGAGTGTCTTCTGAACATTAGGAAACTGAGACTGCTTCATCCCCCTGCAGTCCTCTTCAAACAAAGTTTTATTTTTTAAAAGAAATACATTTCTCAGGTTTTGGGGCAGTGATGTTTCATCAGGAGAGATGATGGACAAGTATTGATGAAAAGAATGAAAATCTTGCTTTCTATTTCATATGGTATATACAGTAGGAACTCTTATTAAAGTTGAAATATTTGGGCATAAAATAGGCACATCAGTTTTTATCTCAGCCTAATGGCACTTTCCCAGTTTTGTTTCCTTCCTGAAAGAAGTAGGTCTTTCTACCATAAAACACAAATTCCAAGGGGCTTTACAAAACATTGTCAATATTTATAATGTTGCCTAAATGTAAACATGCAGTCAATCTGTTTGGACAACAGCTCTGATGTTATCCTTCTTTTTGAATAAACAGGTCTAATAACATCCCATTAAATAAATGATTTTTCATGGGCTTTAGCAACTGTAACTGCCCAAACAGCAATTTGAGAAGCCTTACAAACACAAACAGTGCATTATGAGCTATAAAACTGCCATGAATTCATTTATGAGAACAAAGCCTTTACTGTGAAAAATATCAGAGGACAAAAATTTATTTCTCTCCATGTATGCCCCAGGTCTGTGATTATAAGATGAACTTGCAGAAGTTATAATTTTGGTTTTGCAAGCAGGCCCATATGATTTCAGTCAGTGTACATGCAACATGCCAAAACATTTTCAGAACTATAGCCTAATCAGGGGAAAGACAAATCTTTCTAAATCTTCTGGATCTGGATGAAGAAAAACAGGTGTTAAGAAGAAGCATGAGATGAGAGTCACAACCATCACTGTTGTCTGAATGTTTGTGTTCAAGATCTTTTTTATATATTATTTGCAAGAGCTGTAGAACTTCCTCAAAAACAGTAACCACACATTGTCATTCTGTCATCCCATTATAAGACTGTCTACTGAATTTGAACACCTTGACTTGTTCAAATTACTCGCCCAGTTACAGAGGCAATTCTCAACCACTCAGAGGTGGGTGCAGATCCTCTAACCCAGGTAGCTGCCTGTTCACCACCCCAGAGATCAATCTTTCCCCAGACACACCAGGGCATTCCAACCCCATAGGTGTGGCATGACCCAGCAGGGCAGAATGAGGAAAGCAGACCCTGCTTTAGAAAGTTTGTAAGCAGAGGCTTCTTAAGGAAACATACATGAGTTACTCTTTGGTAGAAAGACAGTCTGGAAAATTTATTCGGGGGTTCCAAGGAGAGATGACTTTTTGCCAAGTTGGAAAGAAGACACTGAGCTCCTAGAAGTTCATGAAAGGTGTTTTCCTGAATGTGGCTAGAGCCATACATTGGTGATTAGGGTCACTGTAGCTGTGCAGATAACATCTTGTGTAAGTGTTGGCAAGAATCTTTGAGATTTTTCCTAGGAAACCCTGAAGCTTGGTACAGGTTGGAGAGCAGTCAGGTAAAAAAACACCTAAGTTCAAACACCTTTCATGCCTGACTTGGAGGAGGTTTCAACTCTCTTGTGGGTATCTTACAGGGGCATGATGGGGCATTCACTTCCTTTATCTTATAAAAAAAGGCCTAGACCTGTTCTGAATGTACCTCCCAAAATGTAAATGTTCAATTAGAGGATGTTGTTTTCAAGCTCATCTATTAGTCAAGTTTAATTTCCATACAAAAGTAATTATGACTATTGTGACAATTCACATTAAATGAGGTAAACTTCCGTATACAAGAAGGGGGAAAAAAAAAAAAAAGGGTACATCTCATAGCATCAGTATAATGACAACTGCATAAAGATGTCCCAAACCAATAATAAATTAATTCTGTCCTTATCAAGAAATATTTTTATTCACCTAAAGTCTTGTTTTACCTATAAATAACTGTGTCCCAGTTAGGAAGTGCACAGGAAGGCAAGGAATTGTATAGTTTTAACCTTATTAGTACATCTATTCTCAACAATGTCTCTTGATGAATAAAATCATATAGTTTTTCCATCTAAAAAAAAAAGGAAAAACCAGGAAAAAAAGTATATTCCTGTGGATAAATTGTTAAGTATAGAAGACCTGCTTTCCTGTACTTACCAAATACCTCTATTTCCTAATTCTGCTAAATTTCTAGAGATTTCAAATGACAATGTTGTGTCAAAATAGATTTTGTTTCACTGGCACAGTTTTTAATTGCCTTTCAAAAATGTAATTTTACTTCTTTTGAGTCTCAGAAGTGAAAACAAAGACTAAGAAAAGGTAATGCATTAAAATAATTTACATTATTAAAAAAGCTGCATTTTTGCATAATAATTTTTTAAAACACCAGGAAAGTAAAAAAATTTAATGTCTGTGAAATAATTTCTCAAAATCATAAAAAAAGTTCAATACAAACCCAAAAAAACCCTCCTGGCAGACCACAGAAATGCTATTGATTGAAAGCACAACTTAAACTCTTAAACAAAGAACAGGAAAGGAAATTAAAGACTTAGTAAAAAAAAATCAGTACTATACATAAACAAGGCAGAAATGTCAATACAGTTTTGTTCAGTTTTGCTCATTTTGTACTGATCTCCTTGAAGAGGATAAATAAATAGCAACATCTCCCTTCTTATTATGCTGTCAGTTTTTCTAATGAATACCAGCAAACCCAAAAGTAATTTTTCAAAAAATCCATGTGTCAATTAAGTATGTGTGCTCCAGCTGGGTTATATTGCCAGGGACATTCTGCCATCAAGAAATAGAGACAAAGTCTGTAAGTATGTAAATATGCATGTATAGTATTCGGGAAAGCAAAGAGATGGTGCAGTTGCACAGCTAAAGGAAAGAGAGCACAGTTTTCCCGTGATATAATTCATTATTATTCTGAGTTTAGTTAAGTGGGAGGTCTGTTTATGTGGTGGTTGAGGTGTCTGTCAAAAGGGCACTTGGCACTTCTCCTTCTTTGTGCTTTGAAGTCCACTTCCTACAGTAACGTGTTCCAGTCATAACACCTCCTTCTTCACAGCCAAAATCAAGTCTGCTAGTCATCCCCCTGTGCTTCAAAATGTAGAAACCACAATTTAGCCCTAAGGAAATAAACCTATTACAAGGAACCTGGTTGAACTTCCTGCTGTGTTAGACAAATGGAGACCTACTATGAAAGTAAGCCTGAAAGCTTAAGAAATATGTGTAGGTATTGAGCAATTACATTCAACTGGAACATGCTAAGCAACAAACCAAATCCCCTCCTGAAAGGACCAGTTTCTGCATGTAGCATCTGAGGATAACGAACCCATTATGGTTGCTGCACTCCAGAGAGAGAGGTGTGTAAAATTTCCTGTTCTAGTTGTAGACGTCAGTGTTTTCATGATAATGAAATAGAGGACTACTCTATAAACTGCAAAGAATGTGGGTCCAAAAAATGTTTTTATTTCTGCCAACAGAAAAACAGAGGTATCCTGCAGGGCTTCATACACATAAATGGTATGGATGTATTCACAGTTAAAGGCTTACCCTAATGACAAGTAAAATTCTGTAGTAGAAGTTTAGGACGCTCATTTCTTGATGCCTGAAAATTTAGTATTTCCTCTGAAACCTGGGAAATATAATAAATTCTATCAGTTAATAACATCAGAAGTTAATTACCTTCATTATTTCATCTTCTAATAGTGCTGGTTTAGCAATGGTAGTCCAAGAATATAAAGTAAACAAACCTTTTATGACTTGTCTCTACAGAATTTCTAATTTATTGGCTGGATTTGTACCACATGTAATCCCAACACTATGCATATTTTTTTAACATTTAAAAATTTTTCTTAGAAATTATGGATCACTTTTATCCCAATAAATAAAAAGGTATGCTATGTGCACAGACAGATAAAAAATATGAATACATGACCATGTCATACATATGAATACATGACCATATATTACAAACCCAGTTTAAAAAAATATTTTAAAAAGTTATTGCAGTCAACTTTCTATAGAAACTAATATAAATATTCAATATATTCAGTATATATTCAGTAAACATTTGCAAAATGCCTAATTATATCAGCAACACTGATTTGCTAATGCTGCTTTCTTGAGAAAAAATGTTTTAAACATGACCAGCTAGGGGTTCATAAACATTTTTGAAAACACTCTGAAGTTAAATAGGCTGTGTTACTTATATCTCTGTTGCCTTTTGAGATGTCACTATATAGTGTGCTAAACAATACAGTGAATAATGTAAGTGATGCATAACAAAAGGCAATATAATGTTCTGGAAAGAAATTATTACATTTTTATGAGTCCCATTTCTTGGGATTTATTTTCATTCTAAAGCACAGAAAAATTAAACAATGAAGTGTCAGAATAAGGTGAGGTGGAAACTCCAAGCTTTGAGACATTCTACAAATACTGCAGAAAACTGGTAGACATTCAGTCAAATATATCCAACACAGGATTCCTGATTTCTTGTTTACTGGATAGACAGCAAGCATTCTTTCTTACACTGGAATTTATGTAAATTCCTTTAAGCTGAAATGATGCCATATAGGACAATTGTACAATCCTCCATCAGCGCTCACAAGTTAAATGAAATCAGGGTCAGGCTGGGTTAGGACTGCACATGGGGTTTCCAAAGAGAGCTTAGGACACAGCAGGAAATGGCCATGGTCACAAGGCAAAGGGACACTTCTGACATCCCCTGATCCCTGTGCCCTGAATGTCTGGAGCAGCCTTGCAAACAGACCTGCTGCCTCAGTTTGAGGCAAAAAGCCAATGTCCTGCCCCTATAGAGGCTGTATCAAGTTGCATCCTTGGCAAGCTTAAAAAAACTCAAGCATGAATTTTTTTTGGCTAAAAGCTCATCTGGGACTGTGGCTGTGATAGCCAAATTAATTATCTGTAGTTATGTTGACCAAATTAATTAATCTAGGCAATTAATTTAGTCCATATATTTGTTTATTTGCTTGTTTTTTCACCATTTATTTTGCACGTAAAAAATGAACAAATGTTTACCTTTTCAGGATGTTTCTGATGAAAGGCTTTTGCAAACAGTTTCTTTTTTTGCCATCATGTTATGAACCAGATGATGATGAACTGTAATTTTCTGAAGAGCTATCTGTTTAATGGACTATAGCCATATGTGCTGTGGAGACTTTCAGTATTAGGTACTTACAGTAAAAAGCTTCAACAGAAATACATTTTTAATTTAAAAAAAAACCAAAAACCAAAACCTAAATATGCCCAAACCAAATTTTTTAATCTAAAAAGCTATAAACTTAAGGGACTGTGCTGTATATTCATCTCACTTGTCAGTCTTCCTATGTAATTTCCCAGCATACTGGACAATTTTTACTAAAATAAGAGAAGAACACCCAACCTACCAACCGAAAAAACCAATGCCCACAAAAGGGAGTGGATGATTCAAAGTTAATTACATTCTGTAATTTTTAGACATACCAGTGTCTTGGCAAGGGAGATTGAAAGCAGTGCCTCCACTGCCAGGTATGACTTAACAGGCACAAAAGGACTGCTCAGCTGAATATCAGGTTTATCTCCAGATGAGCCAAGGGTTGTCTGTTAACCAGGGAATACACAGAAGGGAATGGAAATTATTGTTATCATGGGTTAGTTGATAACTCAAAGATTATAAAACCACAGGATAGGAGGCTGCTTTAATTCCAGTGATCATGGACTTTGCCTTTTTATGGAAGGAAAATATATCAAAAGTTGGCTTTGTTTCAGAAAATGTTTCAATGCCATATGAGTAAATCAAACTTAAATTTATACATTTGTTTTTTTCATTTTTATATTGTCTGTGTTATTCATATGTTATTTCGTAACCTGCTGTGCCTGTATAGATCAAAACAGGTGTCAAAATACCAAATATTTTGTGCTTAGTGGAAAACCTGAGTATCTGTCTGGCTTTGTTTAAGTATCTGTTTTGCAGAAAAGAATAGAACTGAGCAGGCAGTTGCTTATTTGTTGTTAATTTTATATTCTTTTACCGTATGTTATTTCATTTTATTCTTCCATCTGTATTTCATAGGGAAATAAGATAATTTCCTGATATATGTGTTCCTGATCTGTAGGTTTTTTGTCAGATCCACACCCTCTGACCACAACCTCACAGTAGCCTCCTCATCCATCTCACTGTGCAAGCCCCAAAGGACTGCTACCTCTACATCCCACCAATTCTGTGACCATGGGAAGCTGCCTCCAGCACGGTATCTGGACAAAGCCTCAAGCCAGGACTTGTGATTTACCCATTCCCTCACCAAACTGGTTCCCTCCTTGCAGCCAGAATTTTGTCTTGCGTTTTCACACTCCCAAGACCTCAGGAAACCAGATGGGGTTGCTCCTCCAGCAAGAAAACTTTCATGGATACCCTTTTTCTGCCACGTAGTATTTTCATGATGATGAAATGATAAGAAAAGCAACAACCGGGGCAATGCTGGAACAAGAACCATGGAGAATGGTGAGGCAGCACTTCAGATTTAGCCTGTTGTCTCAGAAGTTGCGGAGCTCCCTGCAGTGGGGTGCCTGTCCTCACACTTTCTGCTTTTGTCTTGACATTCACTTCATAGTGAAGGGTTTGGCAATGAAGCAGCAAAGTTACATGCCAGTAAAAAGGACACAGTCAGTGATGTCTTGGCTTCACAAAATGTCTTATTGTTATGTGGTATCTCACCCTGAAGAAGCAATGTTTGTCCCATGTGAAGGAGGAAGGGCTGACCAAGAAAATATCTACAATGTGGCTGAGAAGCTTACGATAACAGTGCAGTAACTATTGCTAGCCGTGAATATGAATAAATACAGCCAATGATGGCAGCCTGTAAAAAGTTTCCCCAGTCAGGTGACTCTATCAGCACACTCCTGGGTTCTGAAATATTTTTAAAGTAGATTGTTATTTTTTTGATTTTCAGTTTTCTTCCATCCAAACTTTGCATGTCCCTCAGCTTCCATTAAACACAATCCATCTGACCAGTAACCCTACAAGTATGGTGAAAAAAAAGTAGAGAAGTAGAGGGGTCAGGGAAAGGTTGGTTGAATAGGCAATTAGTGGGAAATTTCATAAATAATAAGGGAATATTGTTAGAGAGCAGCCTATTTTTTTCTACAAAAGTCTCCATTTCATCTTCAGGAATATTCTTTTCATGCATATTTAGTTTTAGAATAAAAACCCATCATATATCTTTCAGGATGTTTTTCATTCTTCATTTATGATCCTATAAATGTTTAGGTAATAATGCTGGTATTGGAAACAAGTCAAATGAGCGGAATTCAAATTAGTGAGCAAAGTAGAGCAGAGTCTTTCATTTACAGTCTGCTTGATCAGACCACATTAAAATCAGCAAGAGTTAAGCCTACTCTGTTTACAGCCCACAGGTTGTTATCTAGTTTCAAACCTTTCTGTTCTGCAGTGTTGTACTGCATGGAGCTCAAAATTAATTGGAAGCTTGGATTCTAATAGCTGTTTTTTGGGGCGGGAGTTGGAAATCCTGAATTCCACACCATGCCCTAAAAATGTATTCATTTAATTTAAAGCCTTTACATTAAATTATGGGTTATTTGAAAGTTAAACACTTAGTCACAGCATTCTGTATCAGATGTTGTGAATTTACTCATATCTAGATTTTAAATTACCTCCTTTCCATTTCAGATGCCAATTTCACTAGGCTACCTGAAACATCATTTACATAGAGTTATTACATCAGGAAAGAAAAAATCCTCTCTTGTGTTCAGTGCCTTGTTTCTCTAATCCCCACAGACAGTGAGGAAGAAAGGCTGGCTTTATACTGTCAATTTCTTTTACTGCATCCATTGGCACTTGTCAATATTCCTTACCAGACAAATATTCTAGGACATATAACAGCTTCAGAAGTTTGCTGCCACTTATATGTGGATGTATTGTAAATGTCTACACATTAATTAGTGGAATAAATAGGAATGTTTTGATGTTGCAAAGACAAAAATGGATCTCTACTAGCTGAGCTAATTAATCAATTCCATGAAATGTTTGTATCTCTACATCACTATAAGATTTAATAAAACAAAAAATACTTTCTTGTACTATTTAGTGGTGAAAAGTCACTGTATAACTAACAGAATCTTGTAAACATACAGTTCCTTAGGGCTTCTCTGGGAGATGGAGTAATATATGCTTCCATAACTCTCCTGTTATTTTTAAACATAGATTCAAACTGAAACATACACAAGATCTGGGGCCATTCAGCACTGGACCTCTACCTTTTCCCATAGCTCAGTGCCCTAATTTATACACATTCTGCAGTCTCTTGGTAATGGTATTCATTCTTCTGCAGTTGTGCAAATATATCCCCTTTCAGTCAGACAGGACTCAGTCACACCTACTTGCAGACATTCTCTTGTCACACTGAGTTAGAGTGACCACTAACAAATGAGAAACAATTGAGAATCATGCCAGTATTTTCTTTTCTTACCTGACAAGTCCTCCTGAGGAGCTCTAGGTGTTAGACCTGTCTAAATGTAATTTGAGAAACTGAGCTCTGCTTAGCCAGCTCTCCCCATAGTGGTAACTCAGTGATGCATACTTCTTTGCTCCTTGCCCTCCACTCTGAGCTGGACTTGCTTTGTGTATCTTTTCTCAAAATAAAGAAAACAGTTCTATTCTGGGATGTCATTGAGACAACACTTCCCTGCCTTAAGAATCGTGAAACCAGGTTTAGAAGATGTATGTTGTGGAACATCTGAAAAATGTAATCCATGAGATGTCTCCCCTGGGTACTAAAGTGAACTGCATCAGGGCTCCCATCTAACTTACACACAAGGTCTTGCACCTTTCCAGCAAAAAACCCCAAACCCAAAATGGGACAGGAATAGTTGAGACCAAAAAGAAAAGGATAATTCTCTCTATATATATGGGGCTCGGTTGAGACATGGCAGGTGTGTGCATATGGACTCATGAGATCAGAAAGATTTCCATCTCCCACAACTTAAGTCTTAGAGATCAATTACTTGAACTTACATTGAAACCCTGAATGGAGTGACACACCCTTTGAGGGTATGTTGTATTTGAATTATTCTGAAAATTGAGTTTTTTAGTTAGAAAGAATGGAAAAATAAAGAAAATTATAAAGCCTTTATAAAAATAAAGGGGACAGTTTCACAAACTGGATGGAGACAGAAGCTTTCTCTAAGCTTTTGACTAATAGGAAGGTTTTAAACCTAGGGAGCTCTGCTAATGGAACACCCACATGTATTCCCGAACTACTGTCCCATAATCCTGGTACTAGCATTCTGACCTGCTAATGCTCCAGTCCAGTATAAGGCAAAATGACATAAGAGCTATAAAAGAAGGTGTAGTGTTTTTGAATACAAGACTTTTTGTAATTTAGGAGTCCCTGTTTTAAATTTGCACAGCATTTAATATCAGGGTATATCCTGCAATTTGGGACTGCCTGTACTGTGCTAAGGTGCATGGTAACACCTGACATTTAGGTCATTTGCACAGAGGGTGAGAAGGGAAATCTTCACTACCCTGACTTTACATGTCTGCATCTGATTGTGGGTGTCTACATATGACCTAATAATCCTGAACTCCCTCTACACTAATGAGAGAAACACAGTTTCCAGGGGTGATAGTTTTCACTAAATATAGATGTCTACTTTGGGACAAGACAAATGACATTCTAGAAATGTCTGTTTCTTTCCATTAGCTATAAATAGGTCCACACTGATTAATAAAGATGTAGACATCTGGGCTATAGATTCTGACATGCAGCCAGTTGAATGCTGTACAAACACTTAAGAGACACTTACGAATAAAGAAATGTATTATACAAGTAATTGACAATGAATGTTACCACATCATCAGATAACTCCTTAATCTTTTTCTCTGAAATACAAGGGAATTCTGTCTTCCTGGATTGTATTTTTGTGCTGTAATTTTAATGTTAGATGAGAGTATGAATTTGTGTATGCTTAAATGTTGTTCTTCTAAGACCTTTAAACTGACAGAAGAAAGAATCAAAACTTTATAGAGTTAAAAAACCACTAATGTTTGGCACCTTTTATACATGTAGAATAATACTATCTAATTACTATCTAATTTTTAGTAGTAAATATATGAACTTTAAATGATATCTTCTCTGCACAAGAGTAATGATATATTTGTATAATTTTCATACACTTCACACATGATAAGGTTGCCCCTCTACCACTCCATTATTCTCATTCATATCTCACAGGACCTGGAAATCAACCTGGCTGTGGAAAATAAAAAAGGCATTAAATCTTGAATGAGAAAGCTGAGACAAACTATGTATGGTGTGTTTGCTAACTTTCTGTAATTCTCTTTAACAAAAAGCTATCTAAACCAGGGCAATTCTTTTGCTCAACAAGTATGTATGTTGTGTGGGGCTTTGTTGCGGTGTGCTCTGGCCAGTTTCGGTTTATTTCATGGCCAGGCTCTGCTATCTCCCCACCCCCCCTTTCGGTATCTGTTTTTCCCCTCCTGGAGGGCTCTGTATTGTGCAATCCTATACAAAGCCCGCCAAATTAAAACCTAGCACTCCTCCCATATTGGATATTGTACCCTCCCCAATTCCCTCGTGTCAGTATTTATGCAACTGTAACACATGGTGCCAGTGCTTCCCCAGTATGACCCCGGTGACAAATAAACCATCTGGGAAAGCCCCTCCGCTTGTCTCTCCTTCTTCGGCGCATGTGTACCATCGGTGGATTGGGTGAAACCTTGCAGGAACTTTGCCAGCCTTCCTGTGCCTTTGGAGCAGCCCAGCAATGTTGCCCTGAGTTTTGCAGTTTCTCAGTGTTTTTTCTTTCTGTAATACTTTCTCACACTTCTTCTGTAAACATGGCCATGGTTTCTTAACAACTATCTATGTTTTTCTTAACTGTATGTGTGTTTATAATTCCAGTATACTGGGTGGAGAAATATGATAGATTGATGCTTTGACCAGTGGAATTAGGAGGTGGTGATTTCTACCTCCAATCCACGGTGATTTGTAAAAACATATAAATAAAGGCAGAGGGTTCTGCCCTCTCTCTTTTTCCGCCCTCTCCGTCTGCTGTTTCGGTGTGGTCTTTTATTTGGCTCTCCTTTGGGCTCCTCGGCCTAGCCGGCCTGACCCAGTGCTACATCTGGCACCCAACGGATTGGGAACATCTGGCCCTGTAATCGATTTGGAACATCTGGTAAGGTTTGTAGCTAGTCAGGTAAGGGAGTTCTCCCTGGAGGGCCTGGATTTTAAAAATGGTAGTTCTTACAGATCCCTCATGTGATACCTTGGCCTTGGAAATATTGGAAATTGCTTTAGAGAGAAAAGGTGTTTTAATCTCCAGGCCAGAGCTGGAAGATATCTTTTATTGGGGTAAAAATCAAGGCTTTTTCCAGCAGTTGGGAGATGTGCTGTCTCAGGCAGTCTGGACAGACATGGGAGATGCTTTATTTGAGTTGCTGACTGCGGAAGCTACTATTAAAATAGCGAAAATGATAGTTACTTGGAGAAAGGTGTCCGCAGTTGTTCTTTTTACTCGTAGTCTCTTTGGATCGAGAAGTAACAGCTCCC
>VYZT01000403.1:5009-18148 GCA_013400735.1 Pomatostomus ruficeps
AGCCCCCGCTGCAGTGTAGAAAACTGTGTTGAGGCTTTGCGAAGAGAGCAAGCCGGTTTCTCTTGATTTCTCTTGCAGGTGAGACCTGTGGCGAGGAAGCCTCTTTGAGCTTTTTAGTTCTGATGATGCCACTGTCACAGCCAGGGAGCTGTCACTCTTCAATGCTATGAAACTGGCAGAGCCTTGTCCTTGGAGTTGGGAAGGATATGAGATGTCTCAGGAGTAGAGAATCCTGACAGATAAAATACCACGGCAAGTGAAATCCTTATGC
This sequence comes from Pomatostomus ruficeps, assembly GCA_013400735.1. Taxonomy (NCBI): domain Eukaryota; kingdom Metazoa; phylum Chordata; class Aves; order Passeriformes; family Timaliidae; genus Pomatostomus; species Pomatostomus ruficeps. Next base: position 5,281 of record VYZT01000403.1, read on the forward strand.
TGAAGCTCGGCAAGGTCATGTGCCAAGCTTCAACTTTGCAGTTTTGTGGTGTTGCTTAAGGGGAAGAGATGCCTAAAGGCACTGGGCAGCTGGCAGGCTAAGGAGTTCTCTTGTGATGTGGAGGAATGCTTTGAGTGAGGTGATGGAGGGCCCAGCATGCTTTTACTCTGCCTCTGTAAGCATCAGCTGGCTATAAAAGAAATTTGCAGCTTTTTAAGAGAGCGAGAGTATCTAATTGTTCAGAGCTGTTGCTTAGTAGCAATGCAGGTACTGTATAGAGGGGAAAATAAAACCCTACTGTATGGAGGCATAGCAGAGTTTAGGCTTGGTTTCCTTTTTACTATACATTGTTTCAAGACATTTCAGAAAAGAATGATTCAGTAATACACACTGTACACAAAAGAAAAAGCTAAATTTTATGCAATATGACATCATGCAAAAAAGATACTATGTGAATTTTCTTTGTTTAATATTGCACTAAATCGTTGGGGTTTGTTTTGTTTTTTAGTGTATTAACACTGCATATAGATACTCTTTAATTAAAAGACACCTTTGTCATTCTGCATAGGCACAGGGTGCTGCAACTGAAAGAAGCCATTATGGCTGAGGCAGTTACAGCTCTCGATTTTCCACCTGGCTTTTGATCGTAGCAGATGCATTGCTTGAATCTTACTTTTCCAAATATCTGCTGTAGCTCAGCTTCTGCATTTTGCCTTTGAGACTGTCACTTTCCAGTTTAGTGAATGTTGGTAAAGAGATTCAGAATTTCCCAGGGAAAGGACAAAAAATTTTGTGCTTAGACAATGGAACAGCATCAGCCTTATTCTTTAGGAAAGTAGGCTAATAAGTTGTCATTTGTAGAAGTTTGTATACTCTTCCACTGTAGAGGTGGGAGTAATAGTACTGCGTAGTACTGACCTCCAGGACAGTCTTTACATGTACTGGCTTTTTCACAATGATTGTGTTTGCTTTATGACTCCAGTAAGCGGAAAGAAAAAAACCCCAATTTTTGGTTAATCCAGTCTATACATACAGAATTAAGGCTGCAGAAGGGATGGGCTTTGATATTTAATCAGATTTTTTTGCTCAGCACATTCAGTAGTATTTAGTCTTTTTATGTATCTTCTGCTGCCTATTTCTGGAACCTCTTTACCCCAGTACTTTTATTTTATACAAAAAGCAACAGCAGCTAGGAGAAGGAGCTTACATGCAGAAAAGCATCTTAAAAATAGGGATACTGACCAAGAAGGCACATGTCACTGTTTTGGATGTGTGAAGATGTCTGCTAATCCTTGTAAAAAGCGGTGTTGGAACCTGTTGATTGAGGTGAGGTTTGAATAAGTAGTTTTAACATCACTAATATTGGTATCGTACAAGTACTCTAGAAGTATAGTACAAGTACTTCCTCAGTCTTGTAAACATTTGAAAATAATGTCAGTCTGCCAATTCTAAGACAGGAAATATTTGTTGCTTAATATTCTTTAACGTCCTGACTATATAGACATGGAAGAATGGTCTCACTTAAGAAACTAAGTTCTTTTTAGGATAAATTTGAGAATTGTTATATACTGAATAAGATTTTGTGGCAAGTATTCTCTAGATAAGTTCATTGTGATGGACCTACTGAAGCTTAGACCATGAGGATTCATCTTGTTCATGTTATGGGATAAAAACGTGACTTCAGCACTGGGTCAAGTCTGGGTTTTTGTGGTGTTGCTTGCTTAGAGTGGGAATGAAACAGAAACTGTTATCTGAACCTATAATGCCACTATCCCATTCAAAAGAGAAGACTGTGTTACTTAATTCTGGTAGAAAATCATAACCTACCCTGTGATCCTTTTAAAATCTAGACTATTGACCTAGAGGCTTATCTTTTTTTAGGCTTCTTAACAGTGTGCCCTGAGCACCTAGCTGTTAACAAATAATGAGAGCATTGATTCGATGAAAGGAAAAAAATCCCAAACTGGAGCACATTAGACTATTAAATTAAAAATTTATTCCAATTAGTACTGGGGGGACTGCATTCTACTGTATTAAATTAGGCAGCTGGGAATTAATGGCAAGTGAAAATCATTATAATGACAGTCTTTTTTGGTAAGGGTTTGAGAAAGTTTCTCACAGTGTCACCATGACCTCAAAGAGTTTAAATTGCTCTCTGTACTGAAGATGCATAAGTGTTGATTAGTGAAAAAGGTCTTTGGAGTATTTCCTAGCAGAGCTGAGTCTTTCCCGACTGTCTGAGGTCTAATTTGTCAGTGTAATAAGCCACCCATCTCAGTTTGTTCAAACAGCAAACTTATCACATGCTCAGGATGAAGTCTGTGACTTCATGTATGATATTTAAAGGCAATCCGGAGAGCCTTTAACAACTAAGTTGCTGATTCAATGACTGCATTTTTTCACTTATTGTCCTTCTGAACCAAAAATGTGCTATTTCTTTGCTATTCTTTATTATATACGCATTATTTCTGTTAAATTTATGGGAAGAATGGGAGTTGTCAAAGAAATATGGCAGATACCATTTAAAAGCAGAGCCACACAGTGAATGGAACTAAATGGAAACAGAATTGGGGGTAAAAGACCTGTAAGCAGAGTGAAAAACAAGTTTTGTGCTTTGTTTTGTGATAAATCCTATATCTAATGTTTTAGAATTTTGTTTTCTTCTGAACATCCAGACACTGATCCCATCTCTGTGATACTTGTATGACATTTGGGCCCCTTATGAATGTATATATAACGTGTGTTTTATGTAACATTGTTATTTGAGTGTTCACTGGGTGGAATGCATCAGCAATTACATTTTCTCAATCTGATAAGCCTGACATCAGTGTGATTTTTAAGCTGCTATATTGACTCAAATTACTGAAGGATTGGATGTCCTGCCAGCAAGTAACAGTGTGTGATGCAATTAACGTTACTAAGGGTTATGCTGTACTGAAAATGAACTGTGAGTTATTGTCTTGCAAAGGGGGAATCATCTTCAGCTTCTTTAGGCTCTGAAGCAGTGATAAAACTAGGGCCTTACTTCAAGGGATGTTACACCTCTCCAAGAGTGTTGTTTTCTCAGGTCTTTCCACTTTGCTCTGGCAAGGAGATCACCCTCTTAACAGCACACTGACTTCATCAACAGAATTTTTTTTGGGAGAGGTGAATGCTGTGACACAGCCAGATTCTGTTGGTTGTCCCTAGTTGTGGCTGGCAAGGTGACTGGCAGCTTTGGTGCAGGTTTGGTCATCCCTGAATTCAGACATAACAGCCAGGTGAACTCTGATACCTGTATAATCTGCTGTTCAGCTGGGCATGCCTGGCATGCCCAATTTTCCTGTTCAGCTGAAGCACCTGTGGAAATCATGGGAAAGAATTGAGCACTGTTTCATAGATATTGATGCTGTTCTTCCATTCTGTGGTCTAGAGCCAAATACTTGTTAGAAGACCCTACACATGTAGATACTGGAAGAGATAGGTGTCATAAGCATCCAATACTTGTAAAAGTACAAAGGAAGAAGCAAAGCCAGTGAAATATCTGCATTGCAGGATTTCCAGTAAGGGGTTGTGGTTTCTCTCTCTGTGAGATTTCGATAACTCTCCAAGATGGGATGTTGCGTTTTGTATTGCTGCTGTTAGTCAAAGCTTGTAACAGTTTGCTTTGCTTCAAGTTCCCAAGTCACCACCCAGTCAACTGTGATAATTAAAAAAGAAAAATCTTTCTTCTGGACCAGTAATTGACATTGCATTTTTTCTTCCAATAAAAAAAGAAAAAATCAAACCAAAAACCAAACGAAAGAAAGTGGAGAAAAGTATGCAGTTGTGGAAAAATGCCATTTGAGCAGAAGCATTTCTCAAAGAATGCTATAAACTCTTGTTTACCGGAGCAGCCGTAGGCCAAAGTTGCCATGGAAACAGAAGGAATTCAAATAATATTAGCCATATCATATCTATTATATATTGCATTAATGACACTGTACCAAAGGGTCACTTGTGGTTTCATTTACAGTGCTCACTTCTCTGTGATTTATCACCAATATTAGAGGCAAGAATTTAAAACTAGAAATGGAAGGTTCAGCCTTAATTGGCTTATAGTCTTATTGGGAAGGAAAAAATATTTATTTAATCATATGTCTAGAAGAGTTTTGAGTTTTTCATATGCAGCAAGTTCGTAGTCTTAGAAACAAAAAACCAGATGATCTTCATTTGGCATCCAAAAGTGCTGACTTCAACAGTATAGATGATATAACTAGAATATTCTTTTATTTGCAAGAAAAATCCACCAGTTCTTGAGCTTGCTATGTACCTGTTTGGGGAAAGGGGTTTGAATTCAGCTGTGTCTGTCAGATGAATGTGGCTGGTGCTGGATTGTGGCAATAGGTGAATTGTTCTGGTGTAGTTTGTCAGAACAATGATATTCTTTAAATAAGAGTTTGACATAGGAGTGGTAGGGTTTTATCATGACTATAAATGCTGACATTCTCCCTCTTCTATCCCCTGTTTTTAAATTTTTCTCTTTTTAGCACCCAGGTCCTCACTAGTTCTATGGTTCTATTCTTTTTTTTTTTCCCCCTCTCTGTACCACTGGCTGAGAAAAGGCAGAAGTAGAATTGAAGATTCCTTCGGTGTCATAAAGCAAATTTTGATCCTTTAAATGTTGACTGAAGCATTGACTTGGGTGCTTTCAGGACACAAAGTTTCAAGAGACAGAAGATTTAGATGTAAGTTATGTTTTTAATTTGAATAGTTTCAGAAGGAAAATAACTTTCAGATCCATGTGTTGAATAAGCTGCTGGACACTGTTTAGATGGACTCACATCTCTAAGATATACACAAATAAGCTTCACAGAATGGTCTAAATGATATCCTGTATAAATGCAGGATTGAGATGCTCTGTGTTTGGCTGAAAAATCTGGCACAAGTGTAGAAAACTTTCCCAAAACTGTGTACTAATTATGACTGCCCTAGAATGCTTGCATAACGCTTTGCCTATTACAAAGGCTGTAAAAACATTAACTAATCCACAAAGCAGATTACATGTTGCAGATGTATCCCTCTGCTGGGAGGAAAGCATATGTGTGTGTGAGTGAGGAGGAAAAGAAATCTATTAAAGGAGGCTTTATTTGGTCCCTTTTAGCTTTATTGCAGTTCTTCGACTGTATTTTCATACTTTCTTAAGAGTAGGGGGTTTTTCTTAGGTTTCTGTTAATGAAATTGCAGACTGATGTATGAAAAATGTAAATACATTTTTGAACTCAGAAAATCCCATTGTCTTGATTCTGTTCATAACCAAAGTGAATCTCAGCACTCTAAAATTATTTGAAAGAGTGGTGACCATTCAGCAAAGCACCTCTCTGTCTGAAATTATGGTTTTTTCCATTTTTTCACAGATACAGTTCTCAGGCTTTCTGCTGCACAGAAGCTTTGGCACATTATCAATGTGGCTTTTACTTTAAAATTCTTGACAAATAGTGAATTCAGGCTTGGGTGATTGCTGTCTTTTATCAGGTTTGTCAAGACCTGATCCTTATCTAGGGTTGACTTGAATGTGGATTTAGAATGCTATGATAGATGCTTAAAATTACTTAAATTTGCTTAAAATTGCTTAAAACTAAAACTCAAGTGCTGAGACCACCTGTTGCCTCCCCGCTCCCTTCAGAGCTGTTTATCTGTGTCTGTGTGTTGGAAGTGGGTGTGTGCACATACATGTATATAAGCATATGAATTAAAGATGGCTGCTGAATTAAAAATGGGATTGTTCAGGAGATGAGAAACAAGGCCAGTCTTGCTGGGATGTGGGTACTGGTGATGGCAGTGGTCCTTGCCGTCGCCCTCACTGGGTCTGTGGAGGCTAGGCTCTGCTCTCTCAGGTGCTGGAAACTGGATCTGAAGTATGCTGCTTTCTTCCTCATCTTTGCTTACTTGTCCTTGATGGTTTTGTCGTTATCAGCCTCCTCCCCAGAAGGAAAGGGAGCGGACTTTTTCTACCTCTCCTATAGCTCATCTAATTTTTGGAACAAGGGCTAGTTCTAATTCCATCACTCTCCTTTCCTGCCTGTGATACCACCTTTCTTATCATCTTCCTGAGGTTTTTTGTGTGTTTTCCTATACATGGTATGTGCAAATATGTCACTATTCTCTGTCTGAGTCTTTGGAACTTCATGTAATTCATATTCCTGTGCTTAGCAGTGTTACAGAATACTTTTGTGTAGTTGCCAGTTATACTCCTGGTGGCATTCCCATGCTGCCAAAACACTGGCTATTGCCCCTCTCTTTTTGGCTGTCACTGTGGCAGGACAGGAGCATGGGCAGGTCCCGTTCCTGCCACCAGCCGTGCTTGGGCTTGGCTGTATTCCCCTTGTGTGGCTCCAGGAGCTGGCTGGATTTGTGGCACAATGAGCCCTACGTGGGCCAGTGCCAACTTGAGACCTGTTTGGAGAGTCCATTAGTTATAATCACTCAGGCAAGAGGAGATCACTGCAGACATTGATTTAATGCACACAGAGAATCGAAAGGGCAGAAACAACAATCGGATGGAAATTACTGCTCTTCCCTCACACGGCCGAAAGACTGCACGCAGAAAATATTTCGAAGAACAGTGTGATGGACCTGAGCTCTGTAGTTAGACTGTTCCCTCCACTGCTTGTTTTCTCTCCTTGGTTCTTAGGGCTACATTAATTTATTATATAACTGGATTTTTGCATGGTGGTGACAGAAAATGTTCTTACCAAACACTGAAACATTAATTTTTTTTTTTTTTTCTAAAGTATTCAGTTTATTCATGTAGGGAATAATACACTTTTTGGGTGGCGCTGTCCAGGATAAAAGAACTGTTTTAAACTGCTCTTGGTATATGAAAGTAATCCATAAGCTTTACACTTGATGCAAAGATTTTTAAGCTGTTGGCAGGGATTCTATGTTTTTAAAAGTTTTTCTGTTTGCTGGATTTCATGTGCTTTCATTTTCCCTTTGAAGTGTGTGGGAGAGAGCAGAAGGGGAAATACTTCATTATGTCCATGAATTATTCAGGTACAGTTCTAGCAGCTAACATTACTTTAAATAGCTCAAGGTCTTTCTTTTTCCTTGAGTATGTCTCAGTTTTCATTCTTATGCTGATTGTATGCCGTGTTCCTTTGTTGAATACAGTTTTGATGAAGTACTATCCTTCGGCAATCTTTAGAAATAATTTCAGTCTTTAAATGAGTATTTAATTCTGTTCTTCTCCAGCATCAGATATTCAGTGACCCTCAGTAGATACAGGTGAATTGTCATACATGTGACTTTACAAAAAATCAAATAACTCTCCCTAGAGTGTGTTTTCTATACACTCTTGCAGAAGCATTGATCTCAAATAGCCTCCCACATATATTTCTACAGTGAAGGAAAAAAGGAATCTATGATATTAAATATTAACATACTGTGATACTCTGAGAGGAGTTTTGCAAACCACATTTAGTGTGTCATTTCCATGGGGAGGCATGAATATTAAATCCTTACATTTTGGAAATGCACCTCTGTCTCCCACCAATAATATATGAAAATCTGTATTTAGAAAATAATTAACAATAACACAGAGGGAGACAATAGAAACATGTCTAGAGGCCAGCATGAGAGGAAAGGAAAGCAAAACAGAACCCAAAGTGAACCGTGTCTAGGGGGAGCTGTGTGCCTAGTACATCTATTACTAAAAGTTTTCAACTGTTTCTGAACCATACCCGTGCAAATCATTGGGTATCTTCTGATACTAAAACTATTCTTAGGTCATATTACTTAAGAATGTTAAGAAAGTTGTGAGTAGGCCCAGACTAAGTTGAGTATCACTGAGTTCAGTGACTCCTGTGTAAGATACCCAGCTCTCAGATGAAGATCGCAGTTTATACTTTCTGTGGTTGCTGAAAGAATTTTAAATATTAAATTTATTAATAAAAAGTTACTGATGCCTTGAAATATTCTTGGATTAGCATCCTGTTCTGCTTACAGACACTGTTTGTTATCAAACACATCCTGAGCCATTGTACGAATTGCTGCTTTTCATTCTGAGTTAGTAATATTTAAATTATCACTGCTAAACTTTTGTGTGAATAGAAACTTTTTAAAATAGCCATGGTAGTCCATCAAGTCAAAGGTGGAAAAGAGTTTAGTAGGTTTTAAACTGATTGCAGGCTGTACTGACCAGGAAAAACTGGGACGTGTGGGCAAACGTGTGTGACTAAGTGTGTTCACATGCTCTTCTCACAGGTTATGATCAACTTCCAGATTGACTAGAAGAAAAAAGCACCATCATGTTGATTTTGAGTCTGTTATAAAGGCAAAATGATAGTAGAAGTCAGGCAGACACTGGAAGTAGGAAGTGTGTCTTAAGGCTTCTGAGGGGCTATTACAGAGTCAATAAAGAGGTTTTTGCTGCAAGGTTGTGCCTTAACTAAATGTTTGCCTCCTAAAATAAATGAAAGCTATGCCACCCTAAATAGACAACAAATTGTTCCTTGAGACCTTGATGGAAGAATTAATTTCTTTTTCTTTATGTAGCAAAGCCTTGAAACTATTCACTTGGATGCTCTTTAGGGCTCAATCTCTCTCTAATTTTATTTTTTTAATATTTAATTGTGTTATTCTTCAAAGACTGCTGTGGCAGTGGTGAGGGAGAGAATGGGCAAAGGGTCAAGGGATATTAAAGTTTAAAGGAAATTACAATTTCTGCTAATTGTCATAGCAACGGAGGAATAATGAATCCTGGTGAGGAAGTAGAAGGGTAGAGGATGTTGGTGTGCACATGCAGCGGTACCGCTGAGCTGTTCTGTGACATTAGGCAGGTCATTTTGGGAGCTCGGCTCTCTTATTTTCTAATTATATGTTTTCAGAAAATATTACTTACTTAGAACAGCCCTGGGAATCTAACTAATGCTCTCTACTTGGGTGGGCTTTTATGCATTCCTGAGTGTTTTTGGTTTGTGTCCGTGGAAGAACTCTGCCCACAGGTGGGCGATCAGAACAGAGAGTCAGCTGCACCACCATCACTGACATCCTCGGCAGTGGAACAGCCCTGTCAAGCCCTTGTTCTTGCCATGATGGACAGTAGCTGCTCTAACTGATTTGGTCCCAGTTCCATTATTTGTCCCTTTATAAAGAACAAGTGAACTCTTGGGAACAGAGGGCGACTCTTTCCCTGGAGGAGGTACTTACGAGAAGAATAAACCTGAGGGGACTTTTCTTTGTCACTTCAGCTTCCCTGCTGTTGGTGCAGTTGGAGAGGCTGTAGGAAAGGGAAAGCAAGGGGGACACATTGCTTCAGGAGGAAGCCCTCAGCTCAGGTGGAAGAGAAGAGGTGGAGCAGGATGCACATCAGCCTTGCAGAACAGTGAGGATAGACGGAGCATGGTTTGCCTCCACTCGGAGCGTTACTGGAAACGAAGATCTTCCTGAAAGGCAATAATAAGCAGGAGGAGAGTTGAATACAAACTTTCTTCCTTTGTTCCGTCTTACATGGTTCTTCAGCTTTTCAGTTTAGAAAATTGTGGTTCTTTTTGTGCTTGTTCATTGCAAATCAAATGGAATTTGTTTCTTGATTAAGCCTGTGAGTCACTGTGTTTTTGCAGGCAATCTCCCAGGATTTCAGGCCACACATAAATTACTGCACAAGATGTAGGAGATGCTCAATTAGCATGAATTCATTGCTGCTTGCTAGTATAGCTTATCAAAGGATGCTCAGCATTAATATCAATATGGATTCAGTTAGTCAACTGTAATATAGACAATAATTGTAAGAGAAAGAACAAACCTGTGTACTCCAGCCCTTTTACCTTTTGCCTCTACTGGCATTAAAAACTTTCAGCAGTTGCTTAGAAATTGGAGAGATTGTTCTTCTGGACGTTTTCACCAAATGTTTTTGTTACATTGATAAAACAATGTATAAACAAAATATGCTGTACATTCTCTGAGTTTATACCATTTGATTAAGCTCGAGTGCTTAATAGCATCTAAATTTAAAAAGGGAACAAAAAATACAGTAACAACATAAGCAATGTGTTCTGTATCCCATAAGAGGTTTCTTGTGCTGATGGCAAGTCAGGGAAAGAATGCAAGAAAAAGTCTTTGTGTTGCCTGTGTCTTGTTTGTGAAAGAGCAGAAAACAGAGTTTGAAGAAATAATTACTCTAAAGGGTTGAATAAGTGCAAGTGGAGAGTAGGAATAAAAGGTGACATCTATTGTGGTGGGAAAATACTTAAAAGAGTTAAAAGGTATCTAAAAAAATATAGTGGGAAGTGAGTCAAGAAGGGCTTTTACTAGTTTAATGCACACTACTGTCATATTTCTCTACTTTCCATACAGCAGATTGCTATGCAGAGATCTCCCAGACAGCTCTGTGCTTTGGGATGATAACCTGGCCTCTTTCACACCGCTTTGTTGTGTTACATTAGTTCCATTAGTGTTGGGAGCACGTGCAATGCATAGGGTGCCAGCATCCATCCCATGCAGCGTTCAGTGACTTCTGTGCCTGTGGATGGGCTGAAGAATTGAGCCCTGCAATATGGCTTGTTGATTAGTACACAAAATGCCAGCTGGAGAAGGCATTGTATCAGCTTTGATTAGGTGTTGGTGGCTGCGGAGAAAATCATGGTTTTACCAGGTCAAAAGAAATGACCACAGAATAAAATACATGTGGGAAGAAGATGGAGAATGACTATCCCTGTGTGTAAATCTGCCTTTTCTGTCTGTGGTTAATACTTGGCAAACAAAATCAATCACCAAATGGTACTGGAGACCTAAACAGCTACACTTCAGAGTCAGATTTCTTTGTCTGTGTAAGCCTTTGCCACCCACATTAATACTTAAAAATTCATGAGCTGATAATTCATGCCTGAATTTCCTGTTTATGCTAAATTTGTGTCTCTTTATCCTTTGGATAAATAGAACAGTAAATCTCTCTTCAAAGTATATTGGTAAGGGCAGGCAGTGCTTAGAATTTCAAAATTTAATAAAAAACATGTACTGATACTTTTATGTTGTGCTAAAAATAACATTTTGTTCTTCATAAAAAGTTATGATTAAACTTGCAAAGACAGAAAACCATCACTGAACAGTAAAAAAAAAGTTAGGTAGATGGTATTACTTGTACTTCTGGGTTTTTTTGTTAAATATTTGAGATCTTCTAAAAAGAGAATGGTGACAAACACATTCCAGCTTGGACAGTTGTTTCCTACCATTTCTCACTGGTCTAATGTTAGCAGAAAAATTTCCTATAGGTCCTGCTTAAACATGTTTTCCAGATCTGATTGGAAATTATTTTGTGCAGAGCAATTTGGCTAAAACATCTGTCTAAATGCTTTTTGTTTTTTTCTTTAATCTATACTAGGATGTTTTGAATAACTTGGGTTCCTGTGAGTTGGATGAAGATGACCTAATGCTTGACTTGGAGTTCCTGGAAGAGCAACATCACCATCGTTCTGGTAAGTCAGAAAAATGCTGTCTGTCTTCAGTAAGGTATTGTTATTTTAGAAATATGAAGTAAATATGTTCGGTAGAACTACTTGGAAATAAAAAGAAGTAATTTTCTTGAAGGGGAAGAGCAGTATTCAATTTTTAGTGTTATTTGCAAATGTGTTTGTAATTAATGAGAAAAACGCTCTTTACACAGCATTTGGACTTCATATGGTCCATTATGAAATGGAAGTAATTTTTACAGCTAGACAAGAATTTCAGCACCGAGGGCAGACCCATCTGTTTTTCTAAATGCTTAAAATGGCTGCTTCCTACCCCAGGCACTTACCAAAAAGAGCATTGCTGGAATAATTACGATTGCATTTTGAGTGTGCCAGAATAACATTCTTCAAATAAAGAAGGTTTGGCTTGAGACGTGAGCATAACTTGATCGTTTCTGTCATGGTTGGTTAAAGCCCTGTTGCCCTGCCTTGATTAATAGCAATAAACTACTGCTATATACTGTGTTTACTACCATTTTATAATAGCATTATGCAAGTTAAGTTGTGGGACCTGAGATAAGGAATGCTCCATGTCCTTTGCCTGGGATGTGAGACAACAGGGTCTCATTCGTGAACAGGAGCAGTCCTGCTCACTCAGCAAGGTTTGGAGAGTCTTCAAACGTGTGTGAGGTTTGTGCTTGATCCCAGGTAGAGTTCTGAGTTTGTGCTCTGTTGTGATGCTGTGTTCTGACAGTGCTGTGTGTTTAAGCAGGAGTAATTCTCACCCTCTCTTTCGCCTGCTGTTCCCTGATCCCAGTTTCTCCATTCACCCATGTGGGTGCCCGTAGTGCACATTCCTGCAGACTCATGTGGAAGTGGGGTTCTTGAGACATGCTGGCTAGTGTGTACCATCTTCAGTTCTGGTGCCTTCTTTGATGGAGATTTAGCAATGGTTACAGATAAACTGCTTGAATTATTCTCCTGTTTGATATTTTCTGTGTATGATTATTCTATGAACATATCTGAATTACCTCTGTGATAATTATCTTTAACCATTGTACTGTGCTTTTTAAACCTGTTTGCATATCTACTTGTAGGGTGAAACATCTGTTTCATTTGGTAGAGAGTATGGAGGTTTGCAGCAGCAGTAGGTACCATAGTTTTCTAAATTATTGGGAACTGGGATGCAACAAATGAACTGCACAGAAAAGGCCCTTTCTAACCCCTACTGAATAATGTTACTAACTGGTTACAGAAAGTTAAATGATGGGTAAAGAAATGTGGTTTCAAAAAGCTTAAAAAACAAACACAACATTTTATAAGAAATCATATGGGGTTCAGACTTATTTATTCCCTGGACCTGTTGGAAACAAATTAACTGGCAGAACCATTTCCCATAAATAAACTCTTCCCTAAGGTGCTGCACTTGGCTTGACCTTTGTTTTCCTTCTTTTTTTTTTTAA
>VYZT01000406.1:5092-18470 GCA_013400735.1 Pomatostomus ruficeps
CCCCCCCCGAAATGATTTAAAGTACCAGATATGTCCTCACTCCACATTTAAAGTTTTTCAAACGTTCTTTGTCTGTTGCCTCGTGCTCTTTCCTGTGATTGTGTCAGACTTTGCTGGCTCACAAGAGCCAAGCTAATAAAGTCTCCCCAGGAACAGCTCCTGAGGGCTCCTTCCTGCTCAGGACTGTGGGGACAGGTGCCTGCAGAGCTGATGGGATCTCAGCAAAGGTCTCTGCAGGATCAGGGGCAATAATCCTGCCTGCCTGCGCTGCACGGGGGTGTCTGGCAGCAGAGCGGTGAGCAGGGGCTTATGTGGAGGTACAGGATGCAATTAGCAATTTATTCTTTATTCTATTCATAATTTTTAATGTTTGTGCTTATTTCCTTACTAATGGAAATTGATTTCTGCTCAGTTTTAAATGTTTGCAGTTAAAAGGAGCCTCCTGCTCTGCAGAGTAACTCTGAGGTGTTCCAAATAAAGAGCTGAGAGCAGAGAGGCACCGTGCTGAGTCCCACGGCTTGTGGGGCCGTGCTGGCCCTGGGCTCATCCCACAAGGAGGCAAAGGCACATCCCTGGGGTGAGCACTGCTACAGACAGTTATTCAGGGGAGAGTGAACCGTTCTGATGAACCTGTGCCCATGTACCTGGCAAGGCTCCTGAGCAGTCTGATACTGCACTCCAGAGAAATATTGCCTGCATTCCACAAACTTCAGGTGTATAACAAGGGGAATATTGCCTGAATTCCACAAACTTCAGGTGTATAACAAGAGAACTTGTTAAAGGCAGGCTCAACCGCAGAATCCAGGGTAGAGGAGGCCACAACCCTGAGACCTTGTGCAGTGTCCATGAGTTATTTTTAGAAAAGAGGCGTTCCACGAACTTCATTCAACCCCACAACGGAATTCTTTAACAGCCTCCCCAAGGATCAGCGAGGAATCACATCTCTGCCTGCCCTTGCTGGGCACAGCATCCCCTGGCATCCGTGTATCAGCACCACGGAGCTGTTTGAGCTCTGGGGTTCCTGAACATCCCAGTCCATCCCGAGGTCCTGCTGGCCCAGGGCTGGTTTAGGGGGGACTGTGAGCATTATTCCATTTTGGCATGATTAACCCTGCTGGTGCAAGCATGTGTCAACCCAATGTTTCTGAGTCCCCAGGTAAACCCGATGCCTTCCCTTTGAAATGAATTATGGGCAAAGAAGATCTCATTAAAACAGAAGAAGAAGACAACAAGCAGTAAGACACGGTAGCTGTACGCTCGCTGTTTCTCAGGAACTGCAGACCCCTCCTGAAATGAAGGAACCCATTCCCAATAAATAAATCAGCCGTGCGCTGCAATAAGCCAAGCCAAGGTGACTTTTGCAGTTATAGATAAGTACGTGTCCTACTTTTCCTGAACGTGAAATAAATAACCTTGATGCGAAAGGGGCAATACAAATATTGCAAATCCTATTTCCTGTTCTTTTCCCTTCCAAAAGAAATATAAGGCTTGTTCATAAGTAAAGGTGCTTATACATATCCATGTCTGCTAAGCAAAACACATAATCATTAGAACTGCTCTAATTTCAGTAAAAGGAATATTCTGACAGTCACAAATTTATTCCTTATGATTTACAGCTCCACAGTTTTATCTTCAAGTGAAATATTTAATTTCTTCTTATAGTGAAGCATCAAAACCATATAATTAATATGTAGTCAGGCTAATCCTTACGCGCTATAAATCAGAAGCATTATATAAACAAAAGTGTCGTCTTGAACAAGATTGGGAACGCACAAAACTACTTATATCCCACTTTTATAATGATGCAGTGACTCAGAGCAGATAGAAAATGATTAGTTTTCCTTCCAAAGTAGGAAATATTGCTTCCATCTGTAAAGTATAATATTGTGATGTCATAAAGTTTTCCTAAACACTGAATTTACCCTTATTCCCTCTCAATCATTTTAAAAGAACTGCTCTCTCTTATAGAGCTTGGATTTAAATCACAATAACACACCAAGAAGATGAATGACAGTGCTGTTGGATATGGCTAAAATTGGATCCTTCAGCACAGGTGAATGATGAGACAGCGCTTCTCTTCTTGATATATTTTCTTCTTCTATTAGTTTCCTTCCATGGCTGGGATTTCAGTTTGAATTTTAATGTATGCGGTTGCTGCTAATCTTAGTGTCTGATTTTTTTCCAGCGCCCTCTTATTGTATAGACAATTCATTCTCCAAAGCAGTAATACACTGAGGCTTGTGACTGCCCAGGAGATAAAGCAATTCAGAATAAAGTTAGAGCCAGCTCTGCAGAAAGGCACAGGCACCAGGTCAATATCCTGGGAAACAACGCCTCGCACCACAAATGCACAGACCAGCCACATGTGTTCCCACTCCAGACAACGGGGAAACACCCCAGGCATATCCAAATTCATGGCTTCAGGTTTTAGTGGAAGTGCAGCCTTTTTTCCTGGCTTACAGAACCTGCCACGGGTGCACACAACCCAAACTGCAATGAACGGCAGCAGTTAAGGGTAAGCGCTCAGGTAACACCCCCACGCCAGCAGTTCAGGGGAAACTGCTCAGAGAAAGAAATTGCTGAACTCTTTTCCTAGGAAGCAATTTTTCTGATGTGCTTTTCACAGTGTTCCTGTTTCACCTTTCTGTCTAAAAGCCTGATGAGCTTGCGTAACTTCTACTTAATTCCGGAAATGTGAAAAAAAGTTTATTAGAAAAAGGTTAATAACATCCTTGAATGATCCAAGGCTGGGTGTGAAGGTTGGGGTAAAACTTTGAGAGGATTTTTCATCAAAATGGAGCCACTTGACCTCTGTGAACTGTCTGTGAGGTCCTGACACAGTGCATGAGCTGGAGCCCACCCTTCATTCCTAACGGGACCGTGCTGGAGTGAGGGCCCAGGGGCACAGATGGGCAATTGGAAGGGCTGCAGGCACCTCTGTTCTCTGTGAAGTAACTGTTGTCACTATTTTGGCACATGAAGAGTGAATCTGGTGGAACTTGTTAACCACTCAGTTGCTCATTAGGAAGTGTAAGTCCAAGCAGCCATCCTGACACAGTCCGTGGGTTTCTGCAGACTTCAAAGATGATGGTGTTCATCAGGACTGCCACCACCTGACAGAAAATTCAGACAGTTCACATGAATGTGGATGCTGCTGTTAACTGTGTGATGTGCACAAAACCTTTACTAACTGTGCTGGAATCACTGCTCTTTCCTATATGAACATGGTATTACAGAAGTCATCCTTCCAAACAAATATTTCCATAACCAAAACTACCAGGTGAAGAAAGTTAAAAAAAAATTAATGCCAAAGCTTGGCTCTAAAGACAAAGTTGAAATAAAACCAAGTAGGAACTGAGATTTAGAGTAGTGGTAATTTGAGGTACAGACGTTGAAGCTCACTCTGGGATTTTCCCCATGTCAGACTTTTTCCAGAGAGCAACACATGTCTTCAGGATTCTGGTTTTCTCACACTCACCTGTCTCCGTGTGTGACACTGCCAGGCACTGGAGAGGAACACTCCCAGTTTCAGCCAGGGAGTTTGTGATTATACCAGGAGGTCTGTGAGTCTGCGCCTTTCCCCCACGGTGACAGACCCAGCCTCGGAGCTTGGACATTTTCCTCCACTGCTGTGCCTGGCTTTCCAGAGCTCTGCAGCAGGGCTAAAGCCACTTCATCAGCTCCATCGAGCACTGAGATCTACCAGTTCCCACCGTCAGGTTCTGCTGGCACCTGAACAGAAGCTGCAGAATTCACTTTGCCCATTCCTGGCACACCCCCACAAAGCACTCAAACTCCGAGCCCTCTTCTTGCTCTGCTCCACTTCTGTACCTCTGGTGTGTCTAGCTGGGAAGGGTAAGACTTATTTTAGGGATTGGGACAATTCTTGTAAAAAGAAATTACAAAATAACGATAGAATCCATTTAAAGATAAAATGCTCCAAGATATCCTTGAGATATGTTGGTCCCAAATGCCAAAGGCCACAACATATACAAACCTAAAAACATTACTTAGAGATTAAACAGAGAGAAAATTTGTAAAATGTCACCAGTAAATAGTTTGACTCACGTTTATAAAATATCTACACCCTAAAACCAAACACAGAGGAAGTAGAAAATCATTAAATCCTTTTTTCTAGGCCAATGAGTAGCTGTGAGCGGGGTCTCCAGAGAGCTGCCACACTGCAAACTAGCCTGTAATAACTGACCATGGCCAAGTCAAACAGCGTGTTCCACTAAATGGAAAAGATGAATCCTAGCACTACAAATCACCTGGAACAGAGAGAGCCACAAATCATTTCAGCATCCAGGTTAGGAACATATGGTCTGGCGTGGGAAAGGCCAGTTCTCCACTTGACTTCACCGTTATGTATCACACAAACTGTTTTCCATTACTCACAGGACAAAACCAGCTCGTGCTGCTTTGGAACCAAAGCAAACAACTCCAAACCTCTGCACGAGCACTAAGAGGGGCTTCTGTTCCAGACATGAAGAAAAATTATGACTTCTTGTAATTCATTCCTCGCTAGGTTTTCATCTTCCTAGCTTGTAACAAAGCCAGCTGTTCTGTTAGCACAGAAGCGTTTTTTTAAGTAAGAAACCAAACTCACTCAAGCTGTGAATTTGTCTGAGCACCACAGCTCCTGCACCCAATATTTCTTAGAAAAAGTGCAAAGCACGAAGTGACTTCCAAATGTTCTCAGTGGAACATTTGCATCACTGCAAGTCCTGTAACTCATTTCTCTTTCCCATATGTTAGGATGAATCTTTTACTGTGCTGCAACTAATCACATTTCAGCTAAAAGAACATTATATCAACAGCAGAGAAGGCAGTAGGTATAGTCCTTTACAAAGGATTTAGAAGGGTCAGGAACATGCACAGATTTAACAAAATAGCTCTCACTGCTTCCCTTCAGATCTGAAAAATTCACATTTTTAAAATTGTTTACCATACAAAATTTGGTAGGTTTCTAACGCTCCAGCTTCAGACAGTCTGCTCTTAATTCAAGAGCTGTGATTAAATGTAATTTAAATGTCCTTTGGAATTCTTAGTTCTTTCACCATCAATTCTTCCTATACCACTAAATGGATCATCATTTGCTAATAACACTATGAATATTTAAATGCTCCAAGATTATTAAATACCTTAAATTTCAAGCTGTTATTCTAAAATATTTATTTTTCTAGAAAGCTTGACTTCCACATTGATATTTTCCATGTTCAAAGTTAAAATTTCCAGATGAAACACAAAAACTAAAGCCTTTGTTTACCTCAAAAGCAAGAATCAGCCCACTCTTCCTGAACTAAAAACTTTTAACTGTCAGAAACAGCACATCAGCTGAGCTTTGTAATATGTAAGAGTTTAAGGACCACGTGCCTTTCCCCTGCGTGATGGAATCGCATCAGGCCGGGGAGGGATGGCATCAAGCTGTCCAGAGCAGCACGCGAGGCTGGGGACACCGCAGCTCCCTTCCCTCTCCTCTTTCCTTTCTTTTCCCTTCTCAGCTCCCTCCCATCCTGCTGCCAGTTTCCAGGACATGCACAGGAGGAAGGGAGGAGCAGTGGAAGGAGGGAGGGAGACACAGGAGAGGCATCAGGCAGGAACCGTGGGCAGTGCTGGAGCCCAGGCCATGGATCTGAGCCCTTCCCAAAGCCCCCCAGGCCAGCCTGGCATTGCACTCCTGTTTACTCCCAATTCCCCCAGACTCTGCTCAGGGTACACAGCATTTCACCCTCTTTATGCACACTTCCAGGACATATATTTAAATAAACATCAATAACTACAATTTCATCATTCAACAGCTGAAGCTGAAACCGCGAGGGACCCAGTCCTGCGTCTCCATTTGCAACAGTTCGGCTAATTTGCATAACCACGCCCACCCAATGACTATAACGAATATTCATTATTTTAACCATATTGGTGCTGTGTAAAGCGCCGTGTGTGTGTTTGGATGAGCGATCCCCACGCGAATAAAGCAAATCCGCGCTGCTCTGATCTGCCTCTGAAGGGTCTCTGGGCTCTGTTCGGAGCGATTCAACCCCATGGACTCGGGAGTGCCAGCAGCTGATGCACTGAGATATTATCCAAGTCTCTCACACGTGTTCCCATCAGCTCCGTGTCCTGCTGGGAGACTCCCATTCCAGTGTCCACAGGGGATGGCTATGGATGGGAAAAAGGAGCAGCCACAGGGATGTGGAGCTCTGCCCTTCCCAGCACATCTTCAGACCTGGCCAAAGGGCTGCGTGTGGGAACTCACTTGAAGCAGGTCCAAGCCATGAGCCAGCAGAAATAATCCTGAAATGAGTGTGCACAAACGTAGGTCAAGCCCAACTTTGTGTATGAGGAGAAACACAAGCACACCCTCCGAAGGGCATCTTTGGGAGGTGTTTGGCTCCTGCCATGTGCACCAGAGCCCCTGTGGCCTGCTGGTTTTGATGTTAAAAGCACAATAACACAGACCAGCAGTGCCGAGAGGTTTTCGCAAAGCTGAGGCCTCCTCTCATCATGCCCCCCCTTCAGCCAGCAGCGAGCTGCCTTCCAGGGCACGGGCAGGAGTCCAGAATAGAGGTTTGTGCTGTGCCGGGGAGCCCCCAGAGCATAGCTGGGCAGGGCAGCAGCCACAGCCTGCACACGAGCTGCTCCCAGCACAGCCCTGCCCTGCTCCAGCAGCCTTTCAAACAGTTATTGTAGGATCCTTCCCCTGAGAGCCCATTCCAACACCACAGAATATGTTATTTTCAAATTGCAGTTGCATCTGAATTTTTTCCATGAAGGACCATCCCACCCCCAGCCCCAGCTCTCAGAACTGGGGACCGTGCTCCAGGGGAGGCTGACAGCCACCAGGGCTGGGCACTGATGGCAGCTGGCCCCTGTGGATTCACCCACAGCCCAGCACGGAGTCTCACGGGGTGGAGCAGTTCTGCTCAGTCCAAGGGCTGGCTGCACTGAATTCTGGAGCAGAACAGCCACCAGCAGCAGCACCGACAAGGCCTGATGAATGAAATCCCTCCTCTTTCCGCGGGGAGGAGGGGATATGTTTCATTAATTATTACCTTCCAGGGTGTGCTGCCTTGCTTCTGTCTGTGCTGAATTTCATGTAAACCCTCTGTTGAATGGCACATCCTCACACGCTGCCTGAAGTGCAGGATTTTGTGTTTGGGTTCTGCTGTAGCTGACAGATGTTTACAAACTCGTGTATCTGCACAGCTTCTTCCTGCCTATCCATCTGTGCTCCCTGTTAGACAGCAAGTTATTCCACCTCAGGCTGGAATAATTTAAGATTGTGACATCAATCCTTAATCTGCATTTTTTAGCTGGTAGCATGCAGAGATTTTAAGTTACAGCTACTAGACTGTCATTTTGTATTAATCTGAGCTGTTTATTTAAGGTTCAGCCATTTCTAAACAAGTGGCTGTAATGATGCTACAGCTGCTCTCAAAGATGACAGAACTGTGATGGACTGGGACCTCTGGAATGCATAATCTGCCATAATTTGTAACACAAATTTCAGGATGGTCTCATGTACCAGCAGGCTGAATTAATAAAAAAATTAATACCCCTGCCCCTCTGCTTTGAGCAGCACACGGAGAAGCAGAGAGGCTCAGGGCTTTGTAACCCTGGCTCATCCCTTGAGATCCTTAAGCATCTTTTGGAGTCCACGTAGTGAGAGCCTCTCCCTATCCTGCACAGGCGGCTCTCCTGTCTGAGGGGTGGCACAGGAGGAAGCTGCTGCCTGCTGCACACATCTCTACCCAAATGGTTGGTCACACATTATTTAATGCTCTTGGCAGGAGAGAACAGCAGTTTCACCGACACCAACACCTTCCAGCAAGAGCCTGTCCTCAGGAATGTAGATGGCTCCATGTCTAAATGTTTCAGTTCTCCTCTTAACTGACACCAGGACTTAGAGCATGAACCTTCTTTAAATTCCTCAAACATCAGCCTTCCCCTTTCTCCTCTCCAGCTCCTTGCTGCCTTCCCCGGCACTGAGTGATGGGGGTCCATGCACAAAAGTATCTGGGGATTTTCAACATAGGAATTGGATCTGTGCCTGCTGGATCATCAGTCTCCTGAAATCTCTGTGTCAGGAAGGCCTTCCAAAACGCCAGTCAGCGGGGAGGGAAGGCAAGGCCGGAAAATGCTACTACTGAAAAAAAAAAAAAGGAATTTAGTCTAAAACAAGTGTGAGGCTATCCTCAAACTCCATGATGAGCGTGGGAGCAGGGTGAGCTCAGAGTGGGCTCAGGGTGAGCTCAGGGTGAGCTCAGGGTGGGCACAGGGTGGGCTCAGCCCCATGGACCCCTGCCAGGAGCAGAGCCAGAGGCTTCCCCCACACAGCAGCAGTGACCAGTGGCACAGAGACAATTAAACCCAGGGTAATTATTTCACCCGTATTAACTGATACGAAGATGATCAGAAGGGACAGGAGGCAGGGTGGGCTTTAAGCCACACCTGGAAGGAAATGAGAGTGGGAGAGGGCAGCAGTGGGGCTGTGGCCGCTGTGCCAGGGTGTCCGGAGGGCAGAGTGACCCCTGCGCTGGCAGGAGCAGAGCACTGGACCAGCGCACACCTTAAAAAGCCTAATCTGAGTATTAATTACCCATTGCCTGACAGACTGCGAGCCTCTTCTGTTTTCAAACTGTTCATAAATTGATTCTAATTTCTTCTGTGGAACAATTAAAAGTGTTTTTGTTATCCTGATGAACTGAACTGTAACCAAAGCTTTTGCAAATGAACACAGAAGACAGATGATAAAGCTGGTAATAAGCATATTGCTCCTGTGTCCTGAGCAGCCACCAACACTTGGCAGCGAATATCATCTTTCACAACAACACAAAGGGTAAGAGCACACGGCTATTCCATGCAGTCATCAAAACAAAATGCACTGAATATTATATTTCATACTAAATACATTACCCTGGCAGTTTGACACTCAACATTTCAATAGATATTGCATCTCTCTAACATTCTGCCTCAATTTCTGCAGATGGACTTTTAAGTATCAATGGAAGATTACTTTACTTGTCACGCTAAAAAGATTTTAAAGAATGGTTGCACACACTTCATTTTTAATTTTTTCTATTTCTTTTTTTTAAAAGGAAAACGACTTATGAATTCAGAAACATGGTTCTGCTGGAAGGTCAAACCCCGTGTTGCTGCAGCCCTTTGTGTGTGGTGCTCTCCCAGCCACTCAAATCTCTCATCTGATGTGAAGCAAAGCACCGGGAGGATTTTCTCCAGTCAAACTAAGCTTACCTAGACAATGAGAGTAGGTAACAGCACTCCCAAATCTCATCAATCCACTGTGACATTGGGGGTTTTTTAAAATGCATTTTATTTTTAAAGCTGTAAAGGTTCCTGGAGATATACAAATGCAGAAGAATCTCAATTCTCAGTAAAAAACTGCAAACAAGTGAGCACCAAAGGAAGAAAGCCCAGCTGGATGCCACGATTTCAGAAGACACCTTGGGCACGCAAATGTCTCTCAGGGTCACAAACAGACAAAACCAACAGCAGCAGCCCAGGAAAGATGTGGATTTTAAGTTTCAGTTCCAGAGTCCTGAAAATCACAGATCTGCCAAGGTTAAGTGGGACACGTGTTTAGTGTCTGCCTGTCCCTGCAGAGCTCTGGGCACAAAGCAACCCCTTCACCTGCCACACCCTGGCCCTGCCTCACAGCCAGGATGCCCCAGAACTGCCTCATCCAGCCCTGGGTCTCCAGCCCAGCACCACCTCGGCCACTGCTGTTGGCTCCAACAGCAATTAAGGTTCCTTGTAAGCTGCTACTGTTCTAGAATTTTAATTTTTTTTTTTTTTCCAGATGGGGGACAGGGTTCATTCACTGAGAGGGAGTTTCATCACTCACATGGCAAATCTGCCAGTAGCAGGTCGTAGAATGGATTGTTACCTTTCCCTATCCATTTTGTAAAGATATTGCTTTCTTTCCAGACTGCAAGCATCACTTCTAACTGGATTTTGAATTATAATGTGAACTTTACAAAATTATTGGTGCTATTCATATCACTAGTTAGATTCTATGGAACAGTGATATTTTTTGACCTTCCCCAAACCAACACCTCTTCGTGTTTTATATAACAGAACCACGGCCAGCAGAAATTGAACATTTCCAAGTAAAGTATTACATTGCAGGGAGTAAACAAGGAATAAAACATCTCTATAATTCTCCCTAAACTTATTTTCTTTTTGAAAATATTTATGCAGCACAAAGACACGAGTTTAGTGAGAAATACAGCCAGTTCCTCTTCTTTAATTGAAACATTTATGCTTTTTGTTCTGCTAGCAAAAAGCAATGAGCGGTAATATTGCAAGATAAATACACAAGAAACTTATAGATATGATTGTAAAACAACATCATCCTAATGTTTCCACTTAATTACCCTGAAATGTATTCTATTTAATATTCATTACTCAAAAGCCAATTTAAAAGAGAATGAGGTGAAGGGACTTATTCAGAAAGACGGACTGTCATTCACCGCAATAGTTATCTAATATACAGAAGTTAATAAAGCAGATTAATCTACAAGTCCCTTTAAGCCATCACCGAGTTTAGAACAACCGCCTCTTTGACCCCTAACCCTCCCGCTGCGCACCAGTAGCAGGTGCCAGCTGCACTGAAATGAGGCCGGGCCCTTCCAAGGCAAAGGCTTTTCTTGCTTTGCTTCTGACCAGCAGCTGACCCTGCAGAAGCGATTGTTTCCTGCGCTGGCCTAAAGGCTACATAAACCAGCAAGGGATAAACAAAAGCGTACACGGAGCAGCTGCCTCGCCCGGGGCGCCCGCAGCGCCGACACCTCGCCGGGGCTGCGGAGTCTTTGTGCTCCGCCCGGGCGGCTCCGGCGCCGAACGCAACTTCTCCGCAGCCCAAACTGCGGGTGCGGGCTGGAGCGCAGCTTGGATGATTGAGAGGGGATTCCCAATTTGATTTAGCGCCATTATTAAGACCGTGAAATCTTCAGATACATCACTAATGATGATGTATTTTAACATTAAAAGTCTTAAAATTAAATTACTCGATTCACATGATAACGAATCACAATGAGGCTTTAAACGAAGCGGAATTAGAAAAGACACTAAGCTCATTAATTTTTTTTATTTCTTAATTGACAGCACACGTAGTGATAACTATACATTTAGCAATATACTTGGGACCGGGGTTGCTGCCACTTTTGCACATGAACAGTAAGAAGCACCTATAAAAGAGAAGTAACCGTAGTTTTCATTAAGATAACACAGCTCTGACATAGTTATTTTGCTGATGCAAATTACACAACCAGAAAAACAATCAGAGTAATGATTAAATGCAGTTATGTACATGGGAGACTACTAGTGCAAATGTTAACATATTTAAATGGGTTCCTTCATTAAAAAGATTATATATGATATTAAACCATCAATCAAATTGAAACACTAGAGTCTAAACGTATTGTCACTGGTTAAAATAAATGACTTTGAGACTGAATTTTGGCTCACTCAATATGGTGCCTTTTCTGTTGCTTAGCCACCCAAATCTCTGCTGGCCTGGCTACAGCTGGTATATCTCCATCCCTTTCAATTAATAAAGAAAGTTATGGTAGTATTGGATAACATTTTTAAATTGGAC
Source organism: Pomatostomus ruficeps (assembly GCA_013400735.1). Taxonomy (NCBI): domain Eukaryota; kingdom Metazoa; phylum Chordata; class Aves; order Passeriformes; family Timaliidae; genus Pomatostomus; species Pomatostomus ruficeps. Next base: position 16,713 of record VYZT01000406.1, read on the forward strand.
TAAGAGGCTGAAACAGATGTCCCAGGGAAAAGCCCTCTCACTATTGTATCAAAACTTTCCAGCCTCGAGCCAGCAAAAGCTGAGCACCCTCGTCCTGGTTCTGCTGAGCCTTTAAACGCATTTGATTTTAAGCACAGGAACAATCACACCTGTGGGTTTGATCTGCTCTTAAAATGAAGTATAAGCGCACATATATGAGTGAGGGTTCTCAGGCACTCAACACCGGTGCCATTTAGATTTCTTTGTGATGTGCTTATATGCAAGTGCTGCTGCCTGGGCCATGAAGATGGGTTATAAACACAGCTCCACTGCAGGTTTTTATTTCCATTACTGTGCAGAACTCAGCACTAACTGTATACGGCACTGAGGTTTATCTGAAAAACAAAAACGTCACTTATTTTATTGTATAAAAGGGGAAAAAGGAAAGTTGCAATTTATAATACTTTCTTACTGTAGTAATGCCACTTCATTTTTCTGATTTTTCATTGCAACTGGCACCTCTACTTCCTGGTTTGTCCTTGCCAGGCAGTGCTGTTGTCCTGCCTCACTCAGAGCCTCCGGTCACCGGGTGCAGTCCTTGGTCACCCTCTGACCCCTGGGCAGCCCGGGCAAGGTCCTGCAGGACGTCCCACCACACCCAGACACGGCTGCAGCGTTCAGTCCCAAAAACTCCTCTCATTCTCGCCCTCAGGATCTTTCTGAAAGTGATGTACAGCAAGGAACCACTGGGCACTGCCGCTCTGCCCTGGCCTCCCTGGACCTTACATCCCTGGCCGAGAAACACCCAGGAAAGCAAGTGACCACTGGAATGCCACTGAAATCCCGTTTCTGTTCAACCAACCAACCACTTATCCTCTCTGCACCCAGCACAGAATCATTTCAAAGATGTCTGCGCAAGCAAGAATTCTGTACCTATCGAGCCTGACTCTTATGAATATTTGTTAGAACTGCAGGTGAAAGATGCTACAAAACCCATTGATTTTTGGAAAGAACTAACAGGAATAGCATTTTACTACACCAAAATTGAGCTAACAGCCCAATGTGTACAGTTCAGCAAGATCAGCATTAAAAAAAGATAAAGGTAGCTTCTTAAGACCAAAAATTACACTTTCGTTTATAAAGTGAAGCAGCAGAGGCTTCAATTCTCAATCCCAGAATAACAGCAAAGTAGGAGCCTGTTAAAATTATTTATCAAAGTACTTAGAACAGAACATAACAGCAATAGTTGAGTGCAGTAAACTGAACACCGTGTTCTACCCGTGTATCTCAAATTACTTCGCACGTTAATTCGGTGTGGCTGCAGGATCCCGCACCGAGCGCCTGTCTGCAGGTGGAGCTCAGGCTGCTGCTCGGGGTACGAGCCCGGACACGGCCAAACCCGGCCGGAGCCGACAGCCCCTGCCCAGCTTCCCCAGGATGCCGAAACCCGCTCCTGGGCAGGACGGAGCTGCTGCACTTCCCTGCTCTCTGTTGCTCCTCTTTGCACACTCACGTCGAGCCACTAAAGCCCCGAGCTGCTGCGGGGCACACGGGAGGGAGCGAGGTAGGAACGAGGGGGCGATGCCCCGGCTCGGCTGCTCGGGGCCGGGCCGGGAGCGCCTCCGGAGCCGGCACAGAGCGCGGTGCGCGGCGGTCGCACCGGGAACGCCCCGCGGGGCAGTGCGGGGCAGTGCGGGGCGGCCGCGAGAGGGTGATGGGGATGGTGATGGGGATGGTGATGGGGATGGTGATGGGGGTGGTGATGGGGATGGTGATGGG
>VYZT01000406.1:18760-39138 GCA_013400735.1 Pomatostomus ruficeps
CGGGGCCGGCGCTGCCCGAGCCCGGCCCGGGGGGCGCGGGGCACACGCGGCGCTGCGAGGCCGGAGCGAGGAAGGGTCATTGTCCGGCCGCTGCCGGAGCCCCCACGGCAGCCCCGAGTCCCGACCGGGAGCTCCGCAGGGAGCGCGGCGGGTCCCGAGCTGCCAAACCTTCAAACCGGGGCACATTTTGTCACCGGGCCCCAGGTTCTGAGCGCCGCTAAGCGTCTGTGACCCGCTCCTTAACAGGGTTACGCATTACTGAGCGCAAACAGATGTCCTGAAAACTGAAACCGCTGGTTAGGAAGCAGCAATCTTGTTCATTAGCTTCCCTGATAGTCAAATCGTCTATAAACCCGGTGTTTAATGGCCAGCCAATGAATAATCAATGTCTCACTTTTCATCCGAGTGTGAAAGTGAGAATAATCTAATCCGCCGTCCCCCGGTAGCGCACTAGGCCCTGGGTTCCGCTTCTATTCAGGGCTGATTTATAACCCAGTGGAAACCTGATGTAAACATATGATCAATGAGCCCCATCATTGCTAATAATAACCCCCAACCGGCACACTCCCTCCTCTCCAAAGCCATCCCTTTAGGCTATTAGTTTCGTCCAGCTAATCCTCTCCACTATTCCTGCCTGCTGCTTTTACCTTGGCCATCCGTTCAGTCCGGCAGACTCAGAAGTAATTTTATACGCAGCAGAGAGCGGGTGGAATTGATTTTTCGCTCAGTGCTCAGTTCCCATCTGAATAATTATCAATTTTACTGCCTCATAAAGGGAAGAGTCAAAATTTCAAATCAATTCAAAAGAGCTTCTGAGACTACAGAAACTGTGCATGAGAATAAAGGTCAAAGTTGTCAGTGACCTCGGGAGATGATGTCAGATATTAGTACCCTGAATAGTTGACATCAAAGGCACTCAATATGATATGACTAGTGCTAATGCAAATCATATTTATGCTGACTGCTGGAGACCAGCCATTAATATTTAAAAGAGTATGTGAAAGCCTGCGTTCAAAATAAATATAACGTATTCCGCAGAATCTGAAGTTAATAAAGACAGATCGCCGCCTACACACACGCTGTAAAGTGAGGGATTACTGCACATTAACAGCCAAACTCTTGCACCAGGATTGCCACAAATGGGGGCAGCCCGGAGCCCAGCCTGCTCTGCCCCTCCAATCCTCGCACGTGTGGTGCGGTGTGGAGCAGCCCAACAGCCCCAAACGCTGCCTGCTGCTTCCAGGAAACCCCTGCCAGGCATGTACAACATAAGAGCTGTAATCTGACAAGGGAATCATCCTGTTCTGGTAATGATGTCAATAATAAACACCATTAATATTCTCGGAATATAGTGCCAGGATTGTATTAGCTACCATGAGTTCCTTTCCACCTTCCATCAGAGCAGCAGGCAAATGCCAGCAGCACCGGGTGACTTTGTGCCAGGCTGTCTGCAAACCTGCCTCGGAGGGAAGCGCAAGCGACCACACTCGTCACTTCCAGTCTGTGAATTTCTGTTTTCGTTAAAAGCCTCCTGGCCTGTGAAAAACACCTCCTTAAATGGCATCTCTGCAACTGCCTTGGGAACCCAGAGGTGCTTGCAAATAAGCATTTTCAAACAGTTCAATGAATTTTAAGGGCTTATGGCATGGAGCAGATGTGGAGATCCACAGCTATGAACAACTTGGTCTCCCCGTAATCCACCTGGGCTGTGAATACCTGAGGGAGATGAGGAGGGGCAGTCTCCCCTAAGCATTACAGTGGCCACTTCCTTTTCAGAAGCATGAGATTTAATTTCTATTGTATTTACCTCTAATAGAAAAAAATCCCACTGAGTCATCTACAGCAAAATAAAATATTCAAACTTGGCAGCATACAGACATTCAATTTACACATTTCATTACCAAAATGTGTAGTTCAATGCCAGAATTTGTTCTTCTTCCTCCTAAAATACTTTAGAGACTTTCCTTCCCATTTGTCTATAGAAATGTATTGATGGTCTCACACACATCTTTTTATCAGCAGAAATGAAACCCCAGTTGTAAGGTACTGCACAGCCAAGTACAGAGCCCGCGCTGCTCAGTGTGACAGGAATACCTTCAGTCCTTGGTTGTCATGAGAACACGGCTGAAGCTACTCAGGGTTGCATCCCTGCTTAGGGAGATTTGTTCCGGCACTGCAGAGCCAGAGCTACCTGTGGGTACCCCAAACGCAGGAGAATTCAGAAATACAATAATACCTGATAGAAAAGAATGTGAATTCACCTACTGTGGAACCTCTGGGTTCTGCTGCATGACATGGAGCCATCTCTGTCCATTCTGTGAAATCTCTCTACCTCTGAGAGCCTTCTGGTCTGCTTTAGCAAGGTGCCTGCAGAAGTAGGTGACAATGTAGTCTAAACTCCCAAAAGGGCTAGAGGAGACAACTGCATCCTTGTAAAAAATGAAACAGTTTTGTAATTGTTCCCATAAAAAATAACTAATAATTTCACTTTACAGTACTTACAGAGCTCAAAGTTGAATCTCTTTGACATCAGGGTAGGTGATAGATGAACCAGTCTGGTTTTGGGGCTGACCAGCTGTGAGGACTGCTTTGACTAAGGCTCCTTTCCTGCTGGGGAAGTGGCAGCTCCATGTGACGGGTCCTGTAACTCAGCGAGCCTCATTCCGGCTGTAGGAACACCACGGTCCCTCTGGGAAGTGCAGGATGGGGCTGACCTTTTACTGGCATTCAGTTTCACATTCAAACACTGCAGATTCCTGGAAACTAAAATCCTGGTTTGCTCTCATTACTGAGAGGACAAGGTTAAACCCAACAGAGCTATTGTCCAGGTTTTTCTCAAGAAGCGTTTCCCGGGGTTCCTCTGTCCCAAGGAGCCTACAGTCCATGTCAGGTGCCTAACACTGACCAAGGGCCATTAAAGGCTCTAAAAGGTCCTCACAAAACAGCCAGTCAGTCAGTTCCCTTACCAACTAGTCATTACATTGGGCCAAAGTATATTAAATACGTTAAAAGCAGTGTCCTGGCCTGTGGTTCTCATGCACGTTTCTCTCGCCTTGCCCTGGCAAACAGTGGGGTACCTTCCCCTGCCCAGGGGCCACCTCCTTGTCCTGGCACCCAGGGGCTCCCTGGGCACTGGACACGGGCCGTGTGCTGCCTCCCAGCTCCCAGCCTGTGACCACTGCTCAGCAGCTGCCGGCTCCATCCTGACATCCACCGAGGCTGCTCACACCGGCAGCAGCTCAGCCTGCCGGGAGCAAGAATAACTGAGATTCCCTGCAAGTCCAAACGCCATGGCCAAACGAGTGCTGAGGACTCCGTCCTGATGCCACTGGCTTCAGCAAGAACTTCTCTAGGCCTTTTATAGTTCACAGTATTTATCTTAGATGGGCCACTGGAGTAAGGGATGTGGGGGTTGCAAAAGGAATTAAACTGTTAAAATGCTCATTCTAAGGGAAAAGGGATTAGAAGGATCCAATTAAATGTACCTTGAATTCTTTAAACTATGCTAATTTGGAGGCCTGCCAGCCTTGCAGTGTTCATTTAAACACATCCCTCTAGACACTGGAGTATTTTGATCTGTGTCTACTTAACTCCTTAAGCTCTGTGCTGACACCATTAACCCTTCACCATCTGAATCCTAACCATGTCTTGCTAAGGGTGTTTTGGAGGAAACGCTGAAGGGACATTTACAGTCAGAGAACAGGTGGTCTCCTAAGGCTTGATCTTCCCAAGCAACCAGCTGACGCAGCAGCAGGAGCTGGGAGCGACCTAACAGCTCACAAAAATGAGCTGGAGCATCTCAGCTCTGTCTCCATGGGACCCACGAGCTTCTGAGGGCTGAACTCAACCGGGCAGAGGGTGGGACACTGCTGGAACAAAGCTGAGCTCAGAGCTGCGAGTGTTGCCAAAGCCAAGGCCACAGATCCTGGCACTGTCGTATTCTCAACCAAAACAGTCCTGCATATAAACTAGAAATGCAATTCATGGTGGAATTGAATCACCATCAATAACAACAAGTGAGAGATTTGAAAATACATATTTCATAGGAGGGCTCTGCTGTATTTTCTAACCAGTGCTTAACTCTTATTTCTTTTTAAATTGAATAATACAAAGTAAATCACTATCATCAGTTTACAATACAGCCGTAGTTCTAAACATGCTGATACTGTACAAGTAGGTATTTTACATTCGGCAGTAAGTGATTTTAGCAGGACAGCAGACAGGTCTATGCTATCATATGCTCATGAGAATCTGATACGAGTGTTAAGAGCTACTTAAATTTGCCCATAACTATATATCAAATATGCTTCCCTGTGCTCATTTTTCCTTTTGATTGCAGACGGGGAGTGTCAGGCAAACTCCCTTGAATGACTCTTCTGGGCATGTGGAATCCTGTGCTTTGCAGAACAGTGTTCCCAGTAAATCTTAGTGAGCCAAGCCAACCAAATAAACAACAAACAGGAGCAACGAGGAGCTGCCAGTTCTAGGCCATGGACAGATAAAGGGCTGAGAAGACAGAAGGAGAGAATTATAAAGGAAACTGAGACAAAATCTTGGTGTAATCAGGAAAAATGCAGTCAAACCACGACTCTCACTTCTGGCCGGCTCAGCTGCATCCCCTGTGCAGGAATCGCTGGGATCTCGACACGAGCAGGTCGTGGTTACCCAAACACCACCCCAGTCCCGGGCGTGCCAGCAGGGACCAGCAGCAGCCCAGCGGTAGCAGCCCAGCAGCTCTGCCGGGCAAACGGAGCTCTCTGGAGATGCCTGAGGCGGGCTGGGGCTGGGGACGGGCTGGGGACGGGATGGCAGCGGTGGCACCGGGCACCCGCCCCGTGGCTTCCTTCTTTGCTCACGGGGGTTCCCTTCACTCACTCCAGAGTCTCCCCTGCCCGTCCCTGTCACCTCCGCGGGTTCGCCTCACGTGTGCGATTCCAGCCATCCGTTCCCTGAACTGCAGGCTGAGCAAGGAGCTTACCGTGGGTTGCATTATTTGAGAAGAGCCAACGGAACCCCCAGAAGACTCGAGGATACCTTTTGGTCTCAGCAATATGACAACAACCTGCTGGAGGGAAATGGTTTTTCAGCAGCTTAATGACATCGCTGCATCTCTGCAAATTAAAAGATTTTGGTTTGGTTTTCACATAAAGGCAAGGAGAGGGAGTTAAATGGTGTTTTCTTTGTCCATCAACTGCCTGTAGCTCAATACTGGCATTATTTGTCTTTGAGACTAAACCTGGAAAGTAAATGGATTTAGCAATTTAACATCTAAATTAGGCAGCAAGGCAGAAAAAACTGTTTTACTTTTTCCTCAATGAATAGCATCCTATACTATTAATCATATGAGAATTAGAAAAGGTTTGCAGAGATCAGTGACACAATGCCAGGCAGCTCCTTAAAAGGCTCCGATGCACTGAGTCAGCTGTGAAAGAGCCAGGTAAACACTTTAGGAGGGAACTGCTGGGGTGTTATCCTCCCAATAAAAGCTCGGATGAGGGCTTCCATTACAGCTGATTTACAGTGAGGAGCCTCGGAAGGATCCGTGTTCCTCACGGTGCTGTAAAGTGGGGAATCGAGAAAGGTGTTCACTCACCCAGCCACAGAGCAAACACTGCTCAGGAAAAGAATTTGGGGAGTGTTTGTCCTACAGCTGACAGCAGTGAGAGTCTCAAAGGTTTCCCATACATAAAGAGAAAAATGTCACATCCTTTTTTCTGTGAAAGAGAAGTGATCTCCTGGTATTTAATTTTTAAAATAAAAAGACAGCTATTTAATTTTTATAAACATTTCTGAAAATGACTTGTATGTTCTAATCAGTTTAAAACACAATTCCCCCTCACACGGCTTATAGCCCTGAGCCCTTCTATTCCGAGGTGTTCTTGTGGCACTGATGCAATTCAGTAAAAAGGCAATGCTTGGATCTGCTCACAAGGATGTATGTGACCAAATAACACAGAGGAAATAAATTTATATTTCACTGCCTGATAATTGGTAATGTCCCAAATACCAACATATTTAAAGGGATAAAACATTTAGAAGAATGACTTAGGAAAACACAGTGACAGGTGAGACTCTTGAGATGATTAAAATCAAATTAACCTTAAGAGCTATAAAATGTCCAGTAGTTCTTCTGGACACATCATTACAGGAGTATGGAAAATAACATTTCTTTAACACAAACGAGGAATTTAATGGCTGACATAATGATACATAATGTTAAGGAAAAATAATCACGTTGTCACTGCAGCATGGAAAGTAAAAATTAAAAAAAAACAGAAGCTTTTTCAGCTGACTAATCATGGGAAGGATAATCACAGAATGTTAAGGGTTGGAAGGGACCTGAAAAATCAGCTGGTCCCAGTTCCCCTGCCATGGGCTGGGACACCTCCCACTGACCAGGTCAAGGCTTTATCCAGCCTGGCCTTGAGCACTGCCAGGGACGGAGCATCCACAGCCCTCCCGGGCACCCTGCACCAGGGCCTCACCATCCTCACGTTAAAGAATTTCTTGCTGATATCCAGGCTACACCGAACGCAACCAGCCTCTCACATGGCCGGGCTGTGGAGGATAACAGACTCAGGATCGGGGCTTGCCGAGCTGGCCAAGGTCAGGTCCAGCGCAATTTACCCACCTCAGCCTGGCAACAGGCAGGGCAGAGACCCCCGTGCCACCACCATGGGACAAAACCCCCAAAACACCCGGGAGATGGATTTTGTTACATGACAGAGTGACCTGAATGCTCCTGGTGCTGCTCAGCCCCCGCGGCTCCGTCCTGCAGCCCTGGGTGCTGAATGTGCTGCAGCCAGGGAAGCTCCCTGATCCCGGTGCCTCCCTGAGCTCTGTGCCTCCCTGAGCCTCCCTGAGCTCTGTGCCTCCCTGAGCCTCCCTGAGCCCGGTGCCTCCCTGAGTTTTGTGCCAGAGCGGCCCCTGCACGCACCCGCTCCTGCTGTGAGCGCCTCTGTCCTGCCCCGGTAATTCCCCAATCAATAAATGCGCTGAAGGTTTTGAGCAGCTTCCCTCTCAAAATCTGCGTGGCTTTCCTGAATGACCAGAATGTAACTGCAGGGTTTGTTTTCTCTTCCCCCAAATGCTGTCCCCTTCTCCATATTCCAAATTGCTCTAGACTGGCACTCCCTGGCCCAAACCCCAAATTATTGGAGAGTTACCTGGTTCAGAAGCATAAATTAAACAGTGTGAGTGAATTCAAGGAACTGCAATCAGCTGCTGTGATTGTGTCGCACTCCAAGTGTGCTTCTGTGGCTCTGGTTCTCCCCCAAAGTCAATTCAGGAAGTCCTGAGTCACTGGTTTCGTTTTCCATGGGCAGATACCTTTACATTCCTCAAAACACATCACAGCTGTGCAGAACAAGCGTTATTTATACAACAGCCATGCTGATCACGAGAAATAAAACCCCACAGATACCTGTACACATATTAATATTTTTCTTCTGAATAACAAATGCGTAATTTTTAAGTACGATTCCAGGAGAGGCGCATTAATAAGTTTAACAATTCAGCCTTGTAAGAAAAGAATATTTAAAGACACTCTGTATAAAAACCTACAGGTTTAAAAGAACTTAGCTCCAGTAACCAAAAGAGTCACATTCTTTAAATGTTCAAAATCCAAGCATCTTCCAAATTCCAAACACCAGAATTCAGCACCTTCCATTGTCCCTTATATGAATTTTTTTTAAGATACCAATGAATGTGCAGCTTTGAAAATCTGAGGTATCTAAATACTTGAATTCTTTCTTTCGCCAAGTGAAAGCAATTCTTACCTTCAGATATTGAGGTCAGAATATAGATTTAAACGTGAGGTTCTAAACTGGTAATGAAACTCATCTGATCCTGGGTCAGACACTCCAAAAGTGGCTCAGTTTTGGATATTACCAAAAAAAAAAAAGGAGTACACATTCATAGAAAATACTGTTATTACCATTGACTAATATTAACATTAGCAGATGACAGAAGAATGATCTTACAGATTTGACAATATGATAAACTCTAAACTAGCCAATAAATCAGAATATTTTGAGACAAAGTATTTTCTTGTCTTCAGTAGATCTCAACATTTCAAGTTCACCACTGGACATAACTTCTTAGTTTAAAACAAGCTCAGGACAGTCCAGAACCACCCCAGTGCTTTGGCAGCTCTCAGCCCAGGGAGGGTGGGAGAGTTCTGTGCAGGACTCCGGGTGGATCTTGCCTTCTGCAGGAAATCTCACCTGGATTTATCACAGATTTCCCCAAACCACCTCAGACAGAGACTTTTTTTGGTGCTTAATGACCTCCTTTGATGGGCTGTGCACAGGCAAAGGTCCCTGCTTGAGCCCATCACCCCAGTCCAACCATTCCCTTCGCCAAGGGTTCTCCTGCAGGGAACGGAGCCTGCGGAGCGGGGAAGGAGCCACTGCCGTGTTTGTGCACACAACACCCGGACCTAACGGGGAGCAACTTCCCACTTCCATGGACTTGCTTTATGTGGCAAAAATAAACCTGGGTGTTGCCACCTCCAACTACTCCAGATCTGTCCCTTCCTGCCAGACAGCGACAGCTCTGGAGGAAAGTGTCCCAAAGAAAAAATCACAGTTCAAATTCAGGCTGATATTATGCAAGATCTGTTGTCTTCCCACAGAGAATTGGGAACATGGTGTGCTTTAATTTTAAACTTTTCCATTTTATGGGGAATACACAGTGCAGTGACAATTTACAGATTGAAACTAATTGCAGAGTAGCTGGATCTATGAGGATGCTTTACAGAGCATGCAGGCAACGAAATGGGTTTGCAAGAATAGAAAGGGGGAAAAAAAATTGCATTTCTGTCTTTTACAAGCCTAGTGAGAGTTCTCAAAAAGCTCCTGTTTCACATGGCACTTCAGTCATACCTGCATTTCAGATGTCACTATATAAATAAATTCCAGTAATTGAACTGAAAACTGCATTTGAGCTGTTCTAGATCCCTCTCATTATACCAGCACACAGCCTGTGGTGGTGTTATTTCATACTTCACATAAAGACTCCCAAGATGAGTAATTGCTTGCTAGCAGGTCACTGTGGGATGCTGAAAGCAGCGTTTTGACACAGGCCTGAAGTACATTGTCAAAGTGGCTGTCCCTGTTCAACTTGAAGACGCCAAAGCTGACATAATTTCCACATAAGGCAGATTTGAGTGGGGAGTAACAGATGGAAATGCCCTTGAGTTTCAACTGATAAACCTGATCTTTAGACAAAGTCCCAAGAGAGAGGATCTGATTACCTGCTTTCATAGAAGGAGAGAAAGAGAGAGAGAAAGAGAGAAAGAGAGAAAGAGAGAAAGAGAGAAAGAGAGAAAGAGAGAAAGAGAGAAAGAAAGAAAGAAAGAAAGAAAGAAAGAAAGAAAGAAAGAAAGAAAGAAAGAAAGAAAGAAAGAAAGAAAGAAAGAAAGAAAGAAAGAAAGACTTATTTAAGCAGCTGCAAATCTAAAATATTTTAGTGGCACTATCTAAACTTATTTTTTCCCTTTATTTTCATTGCTACTTGGAAGAAAGATGTAGAAGGTCTGTTAAGTAAGCGTGATTAGAGCTCAAAAGGCACTGAGCAATTAGTATGCAAAATTTAAACTAAAAGCTCTGAATTCCTGCCATTGATGTGCAGCTGGAGCATGACTGGGTCTATCGGCATGAATTCCGTAATCTCAACAGAGCTGCAACACGTGGTTTTACAGCTTCTCATGGCTCAGCAAAACCTGGTTTTGATCCATTACCAGGAAGGTCTCTTGGGACGCTTGCTGATGTATACACACACTAAATATATTCCTCAGGAAACAAACATGTCCTTTTCAAAAGCCTCTGTTTTACCAGCCACAGACGGGAATCACTTTGAAATCCACCTCCATGTTTGTAAAGTAAAAATAACAGCGACTGGTAAATATTTGCTGTTGCTATTAGCAGGCAGAGGTGAATTTCAGATCCACCGTGCAGCAGATCCCAGCGCAATCCGCGGTGCGGATTTCTGTGCTCACAAGGTCTCATTACCAAGTTTTCTAAGTACCTTGTAACAACTTAATGCTCATCTTCACAGCACCCCAGAGTGAGTTTGTCTTCGTGACAGTTTTTTTCAGACGTGAATCAATTAATGAAAGCGAGCTACGCCAGGAACAGCAGCGCCGGAGCTCTGCCTGCCGTGAAGCTGCCTGACTGAACCGAGCCCTCTGACGCTGACCTTGACAAGCTGGGCCTGCACAGAACCCCAGTGCCAGGCTTGGCTTTGTCACCACTCATCATTCTTGACAATCCTAGCTAGAGGAAAATAACCCAAAGCTGCACGTTTTGAAAGGGTTCCCATAAGTAACGGCACAGATGAGACGCTCGGCTCGTCTGCTCTCGTGCTGCCCTGGCGGTGATGACGACTTGGATCAAGGAGCAGTGAGCAAGCTGGGCATTACCTGTCCACAGCCCAAGCACTGCCAGCTGGGAGAGGGAGTTATGACAATGCAGTTGTGATTTTATAGCAGGCAATTAAAAAATGCCCTGAAACCTTGCCTGAGATTGCACAGATGGAGCATCGCTGAATCCACATCGAGGCCCGGCATCAAACTGGGTCAGCCTCTGCACAGCTCTCCTTCCCACCCAAGCAAATTTCCCCTTGCAAATCATCTCCCTGCCTCATTTCAATTCTTTCCCTTAATGCTGTTGATTACCAGCAATGACAAATTAACATCATACAATTAAAAGAGTGAAGGGAAAAAACCTTGTTTCCAAACACCGAATGCATCAAAGTCCCACCCACTTGGTGTCATCGGGTGCAAGGACAGAAAGGCACAAGTTCCTGTTCAAACCATTGATGTTGGTCAGCTCTTCCAGCAGGTACAAGGCAATTTATCCATCAGGGTGCAAAGAAAAAATCGATTAAAAAAAAAAAAAAAAGACGTAACTGGGGTCTGTAAGAAGCTGGAATGCTAAATTAGAATTACAGAAAGGAAGAGAAAAGCAAATATATAGCTAGGAAAGATGGACACAAAATCAAAATCAAGCCTTCTTAATTAAACAAAAAATTATTTATGAATGAGAATCCAGAATGGTTTTGACATTTGTAAATGGTCCTGTAGCACTTGTCTTATCCCACATGCTACTCACAAACACCGTGTGAGAGGGAAGAGAGACCATTCCAGAGATTGCTGCTGCATAGAAACGAACTCCGAGTGGTGTTCACGCTGTTGTACTGAACAGGAGCAGTGTCCAAAAGGCCTTTGAAAAGTAAAACACAGCAGAAAAAGTCTTATAGTGTACCTGGATATTAATTTATTTTAATACTTAGCATAACTAAGAAATTACACGTACAAAAAGTTAAACTCCATTTCACCTCCTACAGTGAACTATTTAATACATCCCAGACAGATCACTTAATCAGCTTTTATCTCTTCAACGAGTCCTGGTCTAGTTATTGAGAAGATCAATGAACTTCAAATTCTGTGGGGAAAAAATAAAATTAAATACAAATCCCTGTCTGTGAGATCAAGTGGGAAGGCAGGCACTGGTTTTGGAATCCACTCTTGAAGAGTAAAATTCTCAGGGCACAGACAAGACAGAGAGGTAAGAGTGTTGTAAATTAACCTGAGCTGGTTTTCTCCACTCTTAAATTCTCTGCTGAAAATCTCGACTTCACTAACACAAATACCCACCTTCAGAAATAAGCAAAGCTCTGGATCCAGGAAAGGAAGAGCCTTGAGTCCAGAGCTGAGCTGTCCAGGCACGGCATCCTGCAGCCACAGCTCCTTCAGCTGCTTGGTGCAATGAGCAACAGCAGATGAAGGAGCTCAGCAGTTGTCAAGAAGGCAATTATGTACTTAATATGGAAATGAACTGCAAGCTGATGCAAAGGATGGATGATGAGGGAGGAAGCTGGAGAAAGCCTAGGAATGCCCAGGAACGTGGGTTCTAGGAGGTCTCCACTGCTGCTGGTGTTCCATCAGTTTAATTTCTCCAGGAAACCCCTCCCTCTAAGTAAAGCCCCTGAGGAGCGGGAGGGATGGGGTGCAGGGAGGCAGCAGGGGAGCGCGGGGCCGTCGCTCCCAGAGGGGTCCGGGTCCGGTGGGAGGTTCAGAGCTGCTCTGTGCACTGGACAGAGCCCGTGGACACCGTTCTGCATCTGGGCCCCGGTCCGAGGGGCTGGGATTGGGAACGGCCGATGATCCCAAGGGGAAGGACAGCGGTGCCGGCTCCCCACGCCCAGCCAGGCTCAGCACAGAGCAGAGCTCCAGCTGCAGGTATTGAACAAACACGGAGCACAGTGCCATGCCTGAGCAGATAAAACAAAGAATGATCTACTTGTAACATTTAGCAGGAGCTTCGGGGGAATATTTTTATCCACAATGGATGCTACTGAACATAAACTAATTTACGGAGGTACTTGGAATCAGGTCAAGAACAACTCCTCAGCTATTGAGGATACGCTTACATTTATAATCCCTGTAGTGGAAGGCCAAAATACAATTTTATAAACTCCTATTGTTAAAAGAAACCATTTAAAGAAATTAAATCAACACAAAAGTGACCTTTGACGTGTTGAATTTAAAAATTGTGTTTGAAATTCATAGCTCCTGTCAAAACAAAAACTCCTTAGAGACTAATCACTGAAGTCCCAGTGCTACTACTGAGTTAAAAATCAAATGAAAAAATCCAACTTGCACCAATTTCTTCTTACTGTGGGAGAAATTGCATCTCGCTACCTTAAAATACATTGACTTTCAAAATTCTCAATAATTTCCTTTAATCCAACGTTTTGCTCTGCACTTGACAGCAATGTCACTCACAAAAATTACAAAGTTTCTGAGACTCAGGGGTGATACAAAATTCTGATAGGAATAAGAAACGGATTTTTAAAGATATTGGTGAAACCGCTAGAGAGGAAATGGGGGCCTGAATTTGGCTGCCAATTCAGTGAGTGAAGCACTGAAAGGCGCCTCAGTACAACCAGAGGTGCTGGCAGAGAAGGAGTCTGCACACAGGGAAGCTCCAGGGACCCACGACCGCCCCTTCCCTCGCTGCCCCGGCCACGGGGGTGGCCGCACTCACAGCTTTCCTTCCACCCCTCCTGAGCTGCCCTTCCAGGAGGAGCTGCAGCACAAAACCCTCTCCTCATGGCTGAGTCGGATTTCAGCAGGGCTTGTTCCAGATTTCAAACCAGTGAGAGCTCTGGATGATAATGTGCCTGAATCATATTTTAATGTGTGTGAATTAGATGAAGATATAAAAAGACTTTGGTGAGATTAAACAAAGGTTGTGGGGATGGATCATATTTATAGAGAAAAAGTGGGTTTTGCCTTTTCCCCTTTCCTGTTTTTATTATTCACCACTGCCCATAAAGATGGCTTGAGCTACGCTGTCCGGGCATTCGGAATGCTGGGCAGTGCACAGAAGTGCCCAGACAAGAAAGGAAAATGGGAATCATAAAGATGAGAGAGAGCTTCAAAAAGTAATTTTTTTAAAGCTTCCACAACCTCAAAATGTGCATAAAAGCTCTCAAATCAGCACAATGAGCATGCCCAGCACCAGGATAAATTTGCTGAAAGAAAGCGATTCCAGAACACGAGTTAAGAATAAAGCACAATAAATTGTGGAACAGCACTCCAGGAACGGGGAGGGCAGAGCAGAGGAGAGCACTGAGCACGCACTGCCAAGCTCAGCTGCTGCTGAGAAATACCTGTTCCACTGCAAGGATCCGTTTAACCAAAATCCTGAAGAAGACCCGTTATCTTATGAAGTTGACACTGAATGGATTACCACACTAAGTTTTGAAATACATGTTCTGGAAGCAATTTAAAGCTCATTAGAAATAATTGTGTCTGGCTACTGGAAAATGTGGTAAAATTTAATCCACATCCAAATGCTACCTGAGCTGTGAGCACAGGAAATTGTTTTGTGCTACTGTGGCTAACCTCATCGCTGACCCTGAGCAGTAACTGCTACAGCAGCTGAAAGCTGAAGCAAAATTAAAAACTTACATCAAAGTATATCATGACAGAATGTAGATAAATAAAAACAGCATATTGAAAATATTATTTTTATGTCAGCCTCTTCTAATGAAAGGGAAGAGGTTTACTAAAATGCAAAGAAACCACTAAACAAAAAATGGATGGTCCCAAGATGCATCGAAACATCATTCCTATACCACAGGGATTCAAAAACAGCCAGTAAGGAGACCTGTACGTACAGAATTAAAAGTGAAACATACTGGGGATGAAGAACGTGAACTACGCTGCTCCAGCTCCTCTCAGTTCTCTCCTCTCTGACGCTGATTTTAAATCGCTATCGCTCCCTCAGCCGGCTCCAGCCGTAATGGACAAGACACAGCAGCCTTGCCAAGAAGCTGCGGAGCCCCAAGAAGGATAATTGCCTGCCTAAGTGCATCCTGCACAGGCTTCCCATCTTTGGAGCAGATCACATTAGCAAAGGCATCTCGGGGCTGTCTGTAGCACGGTACCCATGATAAATGAGCAGGGCAATGCTCACCAGCACCCCCCGCCCACAGCTGGGTCTGGGCACCACTGAGCCCTCCCTCGCTGAGCTGCTCCTCTTCTAAACTACAAAAAAACTCATTTTCAGGTTTTACTCCCTGACAACTGATCATACTTGCATATCTTACAAATAGGCTTCTTGGGGTTTTTCTGCTCTGCACTCAAACATATGAAATCACTCTGTGCCAGTCGAGGGAGAAGTCTCTGCCTCGGTCGAGTGTTAAAGATTTCAGAATCCACACCCACAAGTTTTTGTGTGCATTCACACTCCCCAAACATGGCTCTACCCTTTTTTTCCCCATCTCTTTTCAGCCCAAGCCCAGACCTTACAACTCAAAGAGAAAAGAGATTAAGGCATCCTTCGGGCACAAATACACATCACAGACCTGGGTAAAACTGGAGATGGAAAGAAAGCAACACACCAGGTGACCAAAACCCGTTCCAGAGTAATTTCCACAGTTCCTTCCTGCACACAGCAGTACAGGGCCCACACAGAACAAAGCCACACAAACTTTGGCTGATTTGCATCACCTGAAGAAGGCCATAAGTGTGAAGCATCTGTGTTACCCAAAACTGCCCTGCCTGGGGCAGTCCAGACTTAGGCAGAATGCACCTGAGGTCAGCCATCAGTACCATGGGTGAGCAGAATCACCTGGTGCACCTCACTTCAGTCACTAATCCCTTCTCAAAGTGTTCACTGGACACAGGCTTTTCTCCAACCACTTTTCTGGCTTCTCCAAAGAGAGGAATTCCATCCATGGATGGGAACATAGAGCTGGGATGGGAACACGGAGCAGGGATGGGAACACGGAGCAGGGATGGGAACACGGGGCTGGGATGGGAACACGGAGCAGGGATGAGAACACGGAGCAGTGGAGGATTGTGAAACCCAGGCCTGACCCACAGCAAGGTTCGTACACCTCCAGGCCATGCAGCCCCAGCTCTGGGGTGGAGCTGAAGCCCAGCCACAGCCCTTCCAGCCAACAGCAGTGCCCTGTGGACAGACGGACAGATGGACAGACGGACAGACAGACAGGCAGACGGACAGGCAGATGGACAGACGGACGGGCTGCTGCTGCCCAAGGCAGCTCCACACTGCCGCATCCTGCTGCCACCTGCCCCAGGCTCTGCAGCTGAACTACACAAGGGGAAGAGGGGAAGAGGCTGACATCAGAAATGTGCTTCAGGCCCTGCTGCTCTCTCCTTTATGGGGTTCTTCACAGCTTGGATCAGACAAACGAGTTAAACACACCACAGAGAGCTGTCCAGGAAAAAACTGGGATTTAAATTCAAATCTCACTTACCCAAAATACTCTCAGAGGGAACAGATGACCCAGGCCATCTCATGCCTCTAAAAGCTGCTAATGGCAGCCCCATTTTTGCTGAGGTAGACTTCCAACCCAGCTCACTCTCAGGAGAAGATGGTCAATATTCTGCAAATGCAGCAGATGCCACACAAGGCACAGAATGGGGCTGTGCTACAAATTCTCCTAAGTCATCCCCGTTGCTCAGCCTCCCGAGTACCCCCACGAGAGGGTGCAACCCTGCACGGCCTTATTGTGGAGTTTCATGGGATAGAAAGCTTAGACAGAAAGAGATAAAAACCTCTTCAGATCTCACGGCAAGGAGAGTAACTCAACAGCCAAACCCTCCAAGCAAGACGTAAGCCAGCAGCAAAGGCTGCCGATACATCCAGTATGATTTGCTGTCTTAATTCAGAAACTTGGAGCTTCAAGTCCATATTCATTGACCAGGGAAGACTGGAAACTGTAGTCAAATTTTATAAAAGCCAGGGTCAACAGAAAGGCTTTGGCAATTTATTTCTTCTTTTATAAATCCAATAAAGTGGAACAAATTGGTTTTAAGCAGAGTATTATTTTTAAGTGTTTCTAACCACAAGCTTCAAGGAGCCTGGCTAAGGCATGAACTTAACCTGAGCAGTCAGTCCAAGCTCAAAGGAATTCAAGCTGCAACAAATGATCCTGAGGTTGAGTCCCTGCAAGTGGGCAGTAAGTGCTATTACAAACAGATTTCTGTTCCCTGAGAAATGCGTTCTCGTCTTGTGATTAGGAAACATCAGTCTCCACAGCAGTTTGGTTCTTTCAAGCATGTGCCTAATCCTGAATAGTTAAAACACATAACTCAAACACTTAGTTCTTCAAAATCAGAATATTTTTGAAGAAGCCATCTTACCGCTGCCCATGGTTTTATTTTTTTAAAAAATATGATATGAACTTGGATAAATACATAACACTGTTAGTCTGGTGAAAAGATTGCAGTGCTTATCCTAGCAATCCACACCTGGGGCAGCATGGGATCAGCCCGCCCAGCATCCAGGCCGACTGGAACTTTCCGTGACACGAGGAGAACCCCGTCCCTGGCAGATCTCTTTTCTATGAGCTCTGTGTCTGTACCCACAGGTGTTTTCTCACGTGCTCACCCACAGACACGAGGTGTGATGGAGCTGCCTGCAGCTCTGAGCAAACCCAATGATTTAATTCTTGCCACCCATTTTCTCACTGCCACCGCTTTCTTTTGCAGAGAACAGGAACCCTTAGACCCAAGAATCAGAGGGGAGGAACACGGGAAAGGACAGCTGTGGATTCCCACCTAACTGTAAGGAACCCTAAATGGAGAGAACAGAAATGCGGATGTTTCCCTGCACTCAGGATTGAATCTCCACGGACGTACCTGACCCTAGACCAAGGCACTGCAGCCTGGTGTTAGCACGGAAAAAGCAGATTAAACACTCAACCTCTTATCCAGGTAGCCTGGAAGGAGAATAAAACACATCAGGAGAATCTCCACTGCTGGGGAAAAGCGGGGTTTGCCCGTCCACCCGTGGTACTCAGGGTTTTCCAGGCCGCACCTGCTCATCCAGGACTGCCCTACAAACTACAGAGCCCACATGCTCCGAATACAAAAGACAAATAAACTTTCCCAAGCTGTGGTACTGCAATCGTCATTGACAGCTTGACATATCAATATTTCAGGAAGAATAAATGACTTTCATATCCAGGGGGTTGGTTTTCTTGGTTTGGTTTGTTTGTTTGTTTGATTTTTTTTTTTTATTGTTCATTACTGGATACTTTGGGAAGATGCTACACTTAACACCTGAAGCTGCTTAAAATATTTGGAAATATTTTAATGAAGTCTTTTGAGAGATCACCTAATACAACTTTAGAACAAATTTTACTATTATTATAAATATTTTCTCTTCATCCCTTGCCAGAGGAAAACTATAAATCTTGTCTCAGCTGAATGAACACCATTTATCATATTCATTTTCTTGTCAATACAATTATGAAAAGCCTTTGGCCTTTTTCCAGGGAGCCTGATTTGCTGCAGAAACTCAATTAGTATAAGCAAGCCTGCTACCAGGCAGCCCCGTTTGGGCGTCCCCGGCGCTGCACCCCTGGACCACGAGCCCGGGAACTCGTCCTGGTGGTGAAACGCAGGACAGAGCCGAGCCCCCCGCCTTCCCTCCCTGCTCCCGGACCGCAAGCACTTCACAGAAATTCCTCCTGCTCATTTTTGCCATCTACTGGACAAAGCTTAAATCCCAGACCCTGTGGTCAGGTGAGAGATTACCCAGGGAAATTTGTTTGCTTATGGACAGGCCTTAGACCCAAAATATTTCCTACAATCGCTTGAAAAGTTTATCAAGACATTCTTCTACCAATGATTTATAAGCGACTATTTCTGATAGTATTCAATGCAGAACAAACATCACCTTATGACATATTAAAAGCTTAGTCTTTTATCTCTTACCTCTTTGTATGGTTTATTTATTGAACAAATGTAAGTAAATTAATATTATTTTAAATACTATTCTGTATTTTCCATTTTCAATATTGAAATACTAGGGCCTCAAACATAATGGAATAAAATCTCATTGTAAAACAGTTTTTCTGTGCTATTTAACCCATTTTCTGATGATATATTTGAAACTAAAAAAGAAATGTGTTAATCAAAGGATATTTAAATTTGATACAATAAAATTGGCACCTGACCCTCCCTTCTTTTCCCATTTACCTTTTTGTTTTTCTCGACAGTAAATAAGAGTTGTGATAACAGCAGCTCGTTGTGCTGTAATGCTTGGGATCAATACCTGGATGCAGCCGGACTTGTCCAGGTGAGGAGAAATCCACGGAGCAGAACCACGCACTTCTCCTTCAGAGCCCAAGGGGAGGAAGAGAAACATTTTGAACCTGTGCAAGGGAAAAAAAACTGGGAAGGCCTGAGCTTTGAATTCCACACAAAGCTACGTTTCCATGGTTTTTTACCAAGCATACAGAATATGGAAATCCAAAAGTAGGATCCTGGGGGTTTTTTTATTTGAAATGAACTTAATCCATGAAGTGGAGGGAATAAATTAATTTTTAAAAGATCAGGAAAGGGTTCTGAGGATTATATATCCTGGCTCCTTCTATAGAAAGCCATTTCCATGGGTGCACCCATCTCCGTCAGGAGGGGAGCCTGGTACCCCTGCCACAGCTGGAGCTCCGCAGCTCTGCACAGGAGCAGGACTCTTGGCACACCAGGAAAAACAAAGTCAGCCCAGTCTGCAATGGAGGCAGCTCTGCTCTGCTTTCACACACCTTCCTGATTTCATTACGTTTTAGGGTAACACAGGCACAAACGGTGCTAACGAAGTTAAATGGACCCAGTGGTGCCCACTGGAAAATGAGATGCTAATTCACAGTCTGGCTCCAGGAGTTGGGTGGGTTGTGCTTGTTGTTGTGGTTGTTGTTGTTGTGGGGGGTTTTCCCTCCAGTCCTCTAAACCTGAAAATAAGGGACACTCTCCATGGGTTTTAGGAGAAATGGAGATTCCTCTGCTTTCTGCTTTGGACTTTCTCACTACTGAGCCTGCACAGATGAAATCACTGCAGGCTTGCAAAGGTCTTCAGGAGGGGTTTTCTGAGGGGTCATCAGGATCCCCCTCCCCACCAGCCAAGGACGGCACTCAGATCATCAGGGGCTCCTGCACAGCCTCTCAGTCCTGAAAGAATCATTTCCTACCTCTGATTCGATATTGGTACATTTCCCTTTCTTAACCAAGAAGGTTATTAGTGAAGAGTAAAGCATCACAATTGACTTAAAATAAAAATATTTTAAAAGCTTGATTTCTTGTAAATCATGTAATTATTCTTAATGCTATTTTTTCTGTCCATAAACAAACACATAATTAATTTTTATAGTTTTATGAGATCTAAATTATAAACCAAATATTTTCATAATCCCTTACTATGTATTTCAGCAGTTTATTTCCAACATGACTGTGTGCCTAAGAGAGAACTATAGCTACTGTATTTATGAAAATACAAAACATTTCTCTGTAGGGTTAAGAAAATACCCAGGGGCATTATTCCATGTGTTAGTTTAAAAATGCATACAATATTTAAAACAAACAGGGTTCATTACCATTTCTTATTGAAGAAAACTACAATGCAAAGATTTTGATTTTGTTTGCAGAAGTCCATTTTCTTCTGGATCAAGACAACTGCAGGTGTTGTGATATTAATAGACTTGACATAAATAGAAAGTAACTGACTAAATTAAAGACATGATTCATACCAGGGAAAGAAATCTCCCCAGACAGCACTTGGATGGTATTTTTTAAGCACTTTGGATGTTAAACCAAGTGTAGGTACATTGTGTTTGGAATTACAGACATGGCTTTTTTATTTTTCTCTCCTTTTCATAAAAACATTCGGGATTTCCAAGGGGAAGAACCCCCCCCGGATGTTCCCAGGATTAGCAGAGTGACAGGACAGAAAGCGACCTCTGTCCGTGGCGTTCGCCGCTGTGCCGTGGCTGTGGCCAGTTCCACACGAGTCCGTGAGGTCCCTTTGTCCCCCTGAGCCCCGAGCCCCCTTTGC
>VYZT01000406.1:47460-59225 GCA_013400735.1 Pomatostomus ruficeps
GCTGCACACCCAGAGGAAGGGGCTGCACACCCAGGGGAAGGGGCTGCACACCCAGGGGAGGAGCTGCACACCCAGGGGAAGGAGCTGCACACCCAGAGGAAGGGGCTGCACACCCAGGGCAGGGGCTGCACACCCAGGGGAGGAGCTGCAGCCCTGAGCACGCAGGGACCCCACAAACACCCACCCTCCCTGGAGTTCCTGAGTGCTCTCTCCACTCCGCCGTCCTGCGCCCCACTGACTAAAGAGTTCCGTAACTTCTGTAAGAATAAACAATTTCCCTTTTCATTTTAAGTAGATTAAACTCTTTTGAAACAGATAACATCGTAAGAATAGGTTTTACAGCTGCCTGCTATTGGAAAATATCCTAATTTAGTTTTAAAAGTTGTATCTCTGTCAATTATAACGTCCAGCCTGGGATTAGCTGGTTTGATATTGCAAAGCTGCATGGTTGGTTCCCTCCAGTTACAAGGCAGAGCCTTTAAGAACACGAAGCTAACAAAGACAGGGACTGAGAATGTTTGAGAGACAAAAATATTTTATCCCAAGTTACCATACAAAATAATCACAGAGGTGCAGCTATTTTGGTACAAAAACAAACAGTGGAAAAGTTAATTATTCGAACAAACTAAATGTGTGTGAGAGCACTAGGGCTCCACAAACATAAAGGAATGACTAACATATTCCATTATGCAAATGAATTCAAAGATATTTCACAACTGATCAGCTAGGAGGGACATAATGATTTATAATTCAAATAACTGAGCTTTGAAATCAAATTGGACTAATATATTTCGAAATATGCAAACCTGGAATAATTGTGAAAGTGATGTAAACCATGATACCAACCCCAATCATTTGTTGCCTTTGTTGTTGATACCTTCTTATGGTTTTTCTTCTTTTTTTCCTGTTATGTAGTGCAGCTGCTAAAATTATGGTTTGCTTTTAATTCTACATTTTCCTTTAGAAAAAAATGATAATACACATAAAAAAAGAAAAATACCAATTTCTAAGACTGTGCAAAAGCGGATTGGTGTACAGGAAAGTACTGAAATGAAACAAATTATTATTTTAACCTTTCAGGCTAGTCACAATTTAATCTATTTCAAATACTGAAAATTGATCCACTGGATCTAGCATCTTAACAATACAGCATTTCTTTCAAAGCAATATGTACTTAATGCCTTTAAAAAAACCTCCCTAATATAATGTGAAAAGGCCAAAGTTTGCAATGCCAGGAAGTAGTTATAAACTACTTCATATGTTTGAAATAAAAAGTACTTCAGTATTATTATTAAAAAAACCCCTATTGGTAGAGTTTTTAATAGGAAAAAAATACATATCTTTAAAAGCCAAAATGACCAGTGAAATTAGGTTGTACATCATTTTCTGGGAAAAAGGAAAAACAGCCTCGACAGGTGTAATTTATCATTTTTCTGATTTAATACCAAAGAAATATATTAAAATAATAAAAAGAATCCTGAAATCCTCAAAATTTGTAGTGATAAATAGCCCTCCCTGTCTTTATTGCATTATGCCTACTAACAGAAATATTGCATGGTGGATTTCGCCAGACAAGGACGATTATTTTCCAATAAAAAGTTGCATATTAAATTCCAGCACAAAAGTGGGTGTCTAATACTTTTGAAATCTTTTATGGTTTGCCGGGGAACACAATTTTAAACTTACCTAATACAAGATCAGGATGAAGAGAAGCAGCACTGAGGCTGCCTTGGCACAACCCCGCCCCTCGGAGCAGCAGAGCCACGGTCCTGAGAGCCCCTGCTGGAGTCACTGCCCGGAACACGGGTGGGGTATTTGTGTTCCAGCCAACCTCGCCTGGTGCTGGGCGTACAGCACCTCGCCCTGCTGGGACAGACGCGTGTGCTGGGACAGACGCGTGTACTGGGACAGGTGTGAGTGCTGGGACAGACGCATGTGCACTGGGACAGACGTGCACTGGGACAGACGTGTGTGCTGGGACAGACGCGTGCGCTGGGACAGGTGTGAGTGCTGGGACAGACGTGTGCTCTGGGACAGACATGCTCTGGGACAGACGTGTGCTCTGGGACAGACACGTGTTCTGGGACAGACGTGCTCTGGGACAGACGTGTGCGCTGGGACAGACACGTGTGCTGGGACAGACGTGTGTGCTGGGACAGACATGTGCTCTGGGACAGACGTGTGCGCTGGGACAGACNGTGTGCGCTGGGACAGACACATGTGCTGGGACAGACGTGTGTGCTGGGACAGACGCGTGCGCTGGGACAGGTGTGAGTGCTGGGACAGACGCATGTGCACTGGGACAGACGTGCACTGGGACAGACGTGTGTGCTGGGACAGACGCGTGCGCTGGGACAGGTGTGAGTGCTGGGACAGACGTGTGCTCTGGGACAGACATGCTCTGGGACAGACGTGTGCTCTGGGACAGACACGTGTTCTGGGACAGACGTGCTCTGGGACAGACATGTGTGCTGGGACAGACATGTGCACTGGGACAGACGTGTGCGCTGGGACAGACGTGCTCTGGGACAGACGTGTGTTCATCAGGACAGGCCTGCTGGACACCCTGAGCACCAGAGGGGTCTGAAGCCACTCTGGCCACACTGAACCAGGTTCTGTGAGGAAAAACCCCACAGTTCCATCACAGTGCCAATCTTCAGGAGAACTTAGGTTATTAAATACCTACTTTTTCATCCTTTCTAGGTCCTGACATTATTACATCCATTTCATGGGCACAAACTCATTTATTGCAAACATAATGGGAGCAATCTGAAAGCTACCCTGACTTTTCAGCCTTGGCAAGTGCAATTCACATCAACAGCGTACCCTGACCCTGCTTTGGGGCGCTCCCACGGGAATGCAGCCTTGGCAGGGCTCCAGAAGATGGGATGAGATGCTGGAGTCTTGCTGGCCCGAGCAGCAGTGTGGGGCTGGTTCTGCCAGCAAACCCTCGCAGGAATCGCCAGGGCAGCCCTCGCAGCCAGCGGCCCCTGGGACACTGCAGGGGGATGGGAAAGTGTTCTGGATCCTACAGAAGCAAAAAGAATCTGGTGGAAAGGAGGAGAGAGCTCATTAGTTCCTCCATAAATCTTGTTAATGAAATAAAAGTCTCTCATTCTGGTTTTGTTGAATTCCTCAGCAATGTTTCAAGTCCTTTCCAGTCTGATTTCTGTGAAGCCATGAGAAAATAAACACATGCATATTTAAAATATCGAGTTAGCTGCTTAATGGTATTTCAAGTCAGCATATAGGAGTACACCTTGTATGGTTTTCATTAAACAAAATTCACTTATGGAATGTGAAAACCCACACTCATCTTTCAACCCAAAGAAATATATTAAAACTATTCTTACAACATTAGAGTTCTATGGAGAAATAAAATGATACCAATTGTCATATTCCAGGTGCCTTCCCTTCTGTTTGTGTAACAATCCCCTCTAGAAAATTACTGAAAAGTTGCTTTCACAAGCCCTGGTGGTTTATTATCTGTCATATACCTTTAAATATTGTGTCATATCAAACACTGCTACTAGGGGTTGGTTTTTTTCAATCTTCTTGCTTGACTGACTAAAAATTCCAAGAACAAACATTCTTCTGCAGCTTATGGTAAGGGAATATTAATTAGAATAAGCTACAAAAGGTTTCCAACAGAGAGCAAGTCAGTATCCATGACTGGGTAAGAATTTCACTAAAATATTTGGATCCAGATGAAAATCCACGTGTGAATCACGACTGTTTTATCAGAGACCCTGAGGAACTCAGAAGCAGGCACTGAGGGGACGTTAAGAGGCTTGTGTTTGAAACCCAGCACGTGCTGCATGTCTGAGCAGACTCATCCTCCAGGTAGAACCAATCCTCTTCTCAGCTGCCAGCAGAATCAGTCCTGTTCCCACCACTGTTCCACTCACCAGTGGTGGTGATTCAAGGTTAGGAACGGACAGGTGACCATAAACAGCCAGTTATAGGATTTCCCTTTTGTTGGTAAGAAGTAGGTAGCAATAAGCACCCTTTTTAAAAACTATGCATAGAAAAAAGTAAACCAAAATGAATCAATATTCATATCCTAATCTGTTTAAATATGTGGCATACAAAAGGACAGAAGTCTCATATTTTCAAATAATATGTTGTGTCATACCCAATAAAAAGGATATCCAACAGGAAGGTCATTCAGAAACTGAACAGTTCTTGAAATCACAGGTATCTTCCCTGGTATTTAAGGTTTGTAACACTAGGATAAACAAAACAAAACTGTGAGATTTTATGGCAAATTTGACCACTTACATTGTGTAGTATTTATCTGCCCAACTCTTCACAAAATAAAAGCAAATTACTATAAAATCCCTAGGAAAATTTCTATAGGAGCAAAGGGGCACATAAGAAGTTTGGCTTAATTCCCAGCGGCACTCTGCCTTGCAGTCCTTGTACTAATCCGTACCTCTTCTCTTCCCCACACCAAACCCTTCACCGAACCGAGACAGACCCTGCAGTTCCCAGCTGGGACCCTCCCGGACACAGAGGTTTGAGGAGCACGCTCTGATCACAGCCGGTGCTGTGGGATAGCAGCAGTCCTGTTATCAATCCTTGGGGAGCATCTCGCCAAACCCCTGCCCGTCTCCGGCCGCACGCAGCCCTGCGGTGCGGTCCCGCTGCCTCCCGCGGGTCGGGCGGGATGTGGCAGCGCCAGGACCCTGGACAGCGGCGGGGCTGTGACCGCCGCGCACCCCGAGGGACCGGGGTGGAGCCGCCCGCGCTCCCCTGCCCCGCTCGGGAGGAGCCGCAGGGACGGCACCGCCCTCGGGTGAGAGGGGCAAACCTGCAAAGAGGAGCGATGGAATTCTCTTTCGAGTGAGGTCACAGAATCCCAGGATGGGTCAGGCTGGGAGGGCTCACAGAGCTCACCTGGTGCCACTCCCTGCCCCAGCAGGGCCATCCCGGAGCTCAGGGCACAGCAGCGTGTGCCCACAGCTCTGGCCCGTGGCACTGCCCCGGGTGTGCCTCGCTGCCAGTCCCACGAGTGAGTTCAGATCGAGCAGCTCAGTTTCCCTGCCTGTAGAAAATGCACAGCAATTCTCACTTTCAGCTGTCAGATCCATTGATGACAGAGCACGATGGGAGAGACACCACCAGCACCAGCTGTTTACACTGTGATGGAGGAGGATTTCACCTTTGGGGATAGAGAACCTGAAGGAGAGATGTTCAATGCCTTAAGATCAGCACTGATTATTGATTATACATATTCACAGGCTAAGGAATGTATACAACACATAAACGATTTATTTTTCAGGAAGTTATAAACTCAATAACAGTTTACAGCATCTAAATGTTTAGTATTATTTGCTCAGGAAAAGACACATAACAATGTAATTACCCAAGCAATTCCTCAATTTAAATTTACAGACAGACATTGATTTACTTTATAAAATCTCTATGAAGAGCTATCGGGGTTCAGATTGCCTTAAAGAAACAGCCCATTCTAACAAGTCCATAATTCACAGTTTATCCCTACTGTGGGGAGTTCTGGAGATGTTTATAGTTGCACTAAATCCTTAACAAGTATGTACCATACTTGCAACAGAAAGGAATTTGAACTACCCAGATTTGACACCAGTATCAAAATGATAAAAATGCTATTTTACAAAAGAGCAAAATCTTTATCCTTCACTTACAAGACACTTAGAGAAAATTAAGAAGCCACAGTGACAGCTTGAAGAGAAAATTAAAACTGTGTAAGGAAGTCTCTTCCTCCAACATTCAGAGCATTTCTGCCCATATCTGTTCTTCAGTTCAGGGCTGTATTTGGATGCTGAGAGATGGAGCAATAATATAAAAGCTGGAAAGTGCTCATGAGTGAGCAGAGGCAATCACAGCAATTCCCATTTCTGTTTCTGCCTTGTCATTATCAGGCAAGATGAAACACACATAAAATATAGGATTTTAAGAAACATTCACCAAACTTTATAAGTATCTGAGAAAACTCCTGAAGATCTAGAGAGGAATCTCATATACAAAAAGCAGTTTTCCAGTATGTAAGGAAGAGAAGCCAAAGAATGAATTAGAGTGGGGCTGTGCTGTGCACAAAGAGGGAAATCCACGGTCACAGGGATGGAGGTACCTGGGGAATCCAGGGTCACAGGGAAGGTGGTACCTAGGGAATCCACGGTCACAGGGATGGAGGTACCTGGGGAATCCAGGGTCACAGGGAAGGTGGTACCTAGGGAATCCACGGTCACAGGGATGGAGGTACCTGGGGAATCCACGGTCACAGGGAAGGTGGTACCTAGGGAATCCACGGTCACAGGGATGGAGGTACCTGGGGAATCCAGGGTCACAGGGAAGGTGGTACCTGCTTCACTCATCCCTGCATGCCAAGGCCTCAAATATCATTCACAGGCCATTCCTGAGTGCCCAAAGAAGTCACCCGTCCTCTCTCCAGGAGGCCCGGAACCCCTGTACTGGAAGGCAATGCAGGTCCATCACCCCACTGCAGAGGAACTCCGGGAACCGCAGTGCCTGCACACATGGGTTGCTGGTCCTCCCATGCCAGGGGTCTGGAATATGTCAAAGAGGCAGTGACAAAAGAGGAGTTGTGACCAGCCAGAAAGGATGACGACTGCCACATAGCACCAAGTTGGGTGAGGTGGTTGTTTTGGGGTTTCGTTTACTTGTTAAATAATTAAAGGAGAGTGAAAACCTTTTATGCTTATATAAGAATTAAATTAATTGGGAATTATAAACAGTCTTGGTCGCAAGTTAAGGGTATTACAAATGTAGTTGCATTACAGAAATCATAAATATGAAAAAAAAATCATACATTTTAACCAAAACTTTGAAAGTTGCTTAAGGATGTGCTATCCAATTCCCATTACAGTGCAAGAAAAATGGGCCTGCAAATCCCCTGAAAAGACTTTGAAAATCTGTTCCTTATGTGGTGCTGAAGTTTCGGTAAAAACACAGACAGCAATTTGTTGGCAAGAAAGCTCTGTACAGTCAGGTTTTAATTATTTCTGACAGATTATCATCACTTACCCTGAAAGCTCTTGCTGGCTCAGACAGCAATGGGATATACTCTTTTCATTAGAGCTGGACAAAGGTGAATAGTTAAAAACTGCACATTCTACCATGAGTAAAAGTACTGAGTTTTAGTTTGCTATGATTCAAGGAGCCATTTCAGTATGAGTGTTCCGAAAAATATTCAGAGATCCACAGTTAAAAATTATAACCTGGAAAATCCCTATATTGACAGAGATGTGCATTCACCAGCAGCATCCAACAGCAATGCTTGGACATACATCTTTTATTCACATTTCACTCATTTTATCACGACCAAAAATACTAAATACTTGGGAAAAGATTTTGTAAACCCACCTGATAATAAATAATTTCCATGTGATTTTGATAATAATTGAAAAAAAACAGAAGAGGCTCACAAAGGGTGAGGGAAGAAAAGGAAAGCTGATTGCAGCCAAAATAAACACAAGACACTTCCAGCCGAGTGCCCAGGGCCGGCTCAAGGAGCAGCTGGAACTGCAGCCACCCCAGTGTCAGTATTTCCTCACCTGCAGGGCAGGACCAAGGCAGGGAGGGAGCTGCTGCCCAAAGGGATGTCCCGGGAAGGAGAGGCCCCTCCTGCTTTTGGGTGCACTGCCCCGCTCCTCGCCCCGACCCACTGCAGACCCTGGTGTGGGCTGCCCCCAGAAACTCCTCAGCAACACCACCAATATTGTTCCATCCACCAGCCTCCATTTATTACCTGTCTTCAAAGACTGCTCCAGATAAATATCAGGGTTGGATGGGTGCTGTTGTTATCCTAAGGCAAGATCTAACACTCAGCTTCTGGTTTTGAGGGAGCAAAGCATTTATGCCCTGTATTCCACAGAAAAGTTCAGTCATATCAGGAATGACCTTGTTTTAATTGCTGCTATTTCTCAGGGCTGGCTGCCATGGCAGCAGAGACGAGTCCTGTTCAACACTGTCCGAGCAGGTGACAGCCAACCTGGTGACACCAGCAGGGAGCTTTGTCCAGGAGGCCAAAGGCAGCTGGAAGTGTTTAAAGGACCTGGAAGCCAGATTGAGGGGACAGGAAGCAAATGAGGGCATGCAGCACCTTCCTCCCTGCAGAACAAAGAGGTGAGGCACTCGTTGCTGTTTCTCCAGGCACACACAGACCTCATCATCTCCTGGGGACTCCCAGAGTTTTTTGTGTATATTCACAGCTTTTCACAGGGATCATTTTGTTTTGCTTCAAGAGAAAACCTGATTTTAGATTAAAATCTTCTTGTGTCAGGAGAAACTAGCAAATATCATGAAGATCATACATAATAAAAACCAAAATCCTGGTAATTTCACTGGCACCTGAGGAAAGCGGCTGCACAGAGGCAGGAGAAAAAGGGGAGTTCTCCAGAGCAATGGTCTAGGAATATTCTTGAGAGAGAGTACTGTGACACTTACCTGCCAAAATATCACACCATGTGATTCTGCCACATGCCAGAGCTGTGAAGAGAGATGATGATGTTGCCTCTTGTCTCCTTCATTATGAGGCCTTAGAATCCTCCTCTGCAAATCTGTGTTTTTAAGATGGTAAAATTAAAAAACAGTCCAAAAGAACCTTCCCAAAACAAAGGCAGGTGAGTTTAACTGGGTCAGTTCTCCCCTTTGAATTGCCATGAGGCTTTACAGGCGATTCCACCGACACCTGGGGGTGCGGGAGGGAGAGGGGAGAGATGGGAGCTGTTTATGCCAGGCTGTCACTGAACGAGTCTGTGACATCTCAGCTCTACCCCATGAGCCATTCTGGGAGGGGACACAGGCACTGCGGAGGAAACACAGAGCTGCAGCTGTACACTGAGAGGCCTGCAGTGCCTCCAGAATATAAGATATGGGTCCTTCTGAAAATGGCTATCCCTTATCCAAATAGTTCAAATTCACAGAAAACATTTTTCTAGCAAAGAGCGAACTTAACCACGTGCTAAAGACAGAACAAACAACATACACAATAGAAGCCAGGCACAAACTTACATTTTTGTCATAAATGCTTCCAGAACATGCTTGTCACCTGTTATTCCCAAGACTTCTGACACTGAGGCATTCACCTGGAAATAAACATTTCAACAGTAACATATTACAGGTATTTACCAGCATCAACTTTTTCAGTTATTCTAAAACCTTCCCTGATTTGATTTTGCAGGAGGAAAGCACAGGTGTAAGTCCTGTCCATCCAACCTATGACCTTACAACCTGAAGCACTTGTACGAGATGGTTTTTCCACTCTGACAGTGTCCTGTGATTTGGGGACTGAGGCTTTTACTTGCCCTTACATACATTTCTTCCCACAAAGGAGAGTAAATTTTCTCAGTATCCTCACTTTGTTGTTCTCAGAACAATACAGTCTCTATTCAAAAACCTGGTTTATTACAGATAATGGCAAAGGGATGGAGAAAACATCTTTGTGTTGGTCTGTCCTCAGTGGGATGTGATGCAACACTGTCCTTGAGCTTGTAAGGTCTTGCACTGCTGGTCACAAAATCTGGTAAATTTGGTACTCTCCAGGCATTGTTTTGTTTTCTTGAATGGAGAACAAAGGCTTTGGCAGCCCAACAGCTTGCAGGTGTGTACGTGTCCCCTTTATTTCCAGTCCAAGGCACCACTTCAGGGTGGGTTCTCGCAGCGCCCTTCCTCCAGACCCAGCTGTGCTCCACGTGCAGCTGCAAACGCACTGGACTCACCCACTGTGACTTTTTCCTTACTGTGTAATTTTCATCAAGTTTTCTGGTGGTTTGGCAGCCTAACGTTCAGTTCAGATAAAAGCATTTTGCAGGGTTAAACTAACTTCAGAGACAGAAAGGCGACAGTAGTGCCAGGCCGCTGCACGAACCTGTGCCGAGCCGCCCCCCGCGCTCGGAGCTGCGAAACGCCCGCCCAGCCCTCAGGGTGTCCCTGCAGCCACTGCAGCCCTCGGTGACACCGGCCCGGACACCCCGGGCAGCACCGCCCTGAGCCTCCTGATGGGACCGAGCCGAGCAGCGGCGGGGAGAGCGCCGGCACCGCTCCCAGCGGCGAAAGCCTGGTGCCATCTACTGCCAGCTCGCTTCCCTGACATCCCCGTCGCGGTCCCCGTCCCCGTTCCCATCCCCATCCCGGTCCCCATCCCCATTCCGTTCCCCGTCCTCGTCCCATCCCATCCCATCCCATCCTATCCCATCCCATCCCATCCCATCCCCGTCCCGGTCCCTGTCCCCGTTCCGTTCCCCGTCCCCATCCCCGTCCCACCCACGCGGGATCTGTGCCACCGCACCCCCGCCTGCCCGCTCCAGCGTCCCTTCTGCCAGTGCTGCAATCCTGGGACTTCCCTTAAAAACCCCCTCCCCGGTGCTCTACCTCCGAGGCCCTTAATAACAATAACAACAATAATTGTATTTTCACATCACAAAGACTTCAAATTCCAGCATAATGAAGGCATGAGTGCCCAAACTCGCAACTCTAACCAGAAATTGTACCAAAATCAAGGATAACTTAATTTTGTAAGCTTATTTATCCTTTTATAATTGTGTGAATGTAATTTTGGTGACAAAATCAGTAGTGATAGGACAATCAAAATAGGAAAAAATAGTACTAGGTAATACAATCTTTAAATGTGGCAAAATACTACGTTCACACAGTAAATGTGAATTTATTGCTTAGAGTAATTAAGCATAGCAAAAATAATATATTGAAATATAAAAATAATACCTTCCAATTAAAAAAAAAAACCAGCTCCCTAAACAGTGCACTGCTGAAATGCTACAGCAGCTGCAATTTTAGCAATGCTTAGGAATTTTTGTATCTGGTATCGTGACAAGAAAAAAAGTGGCAGCAAGGAAAGCAAAGCCACCAGCAGCCACCCATGGCTGTTCCTGCTGCGGGAGCGGCGGGAGCAGGGGCGGGAGCCAGCCCCTCTCACTGCGCTCTGCTGTCAAACCGGGCTCTCCCCACACCGGAGTTTAACAAATAAAATACTAAAACAGCAGTCAGTGTTGACAAAGAGCAGTGCTTTAATCCACAATTATCCTTGTAACTCTTACTACTCCTTTTATCATCCATTAGCTTTGATTCCCATTATCCCATCAAGAACTGTGTCAACGCTTTTGTCCCTGGGGATTTCCCACACTACCAGGATCTGACAGACAAGCCTGAGTGCTAAGCAGGATCATTACCTCTTAAATCCACTTATCTGATCCACTGAATAGTAAATTGAAAAGCTCATTAACAGCAACAATCTGATTTGTTTTCACGTGTGACAGGGTCATTCCAAGTCAGCATGAAAATAGCACTCGCAATAAAAACTACCCCATCTGTAGCGTGCAAATTGTAAGCTAAAATAAATATGATATTTAAACACCTTCTTCAAAATCATTTTCAAAACCCACACATGCTCTTAGCATATAAAAATAGAAAAGTAATCCCCCCTCAGCCACAGCAATGCAATGCCCCTGGACTTCTAAGCGCTATGAAAAATTAATGATAAAGCGTTTTGGACGTATAATAATAAAACACACTTCAACAACAAAGGCTGTGCTGCATATTCAAAAGGCGGAGAGGAGCCCTGCTGAAAGGGGTCAGGAGGAGCTGTGGAAGTGATCTCATCTTCTGCTCAGGTCCTGCAGGGAGCCACGGGGGTGAGGGCAGCAGAGGCTGCGGGCTCAGAGCCCCTCAGCGCCTCCACACCTTCCCTGTCCTTGTGCCGGGACGCAGCCCGAGGCTCACACCCTTCCTGCCCTCCAGACACTGCC
>VYZT01000470.1:0-13230 GCA_013400735.1 Pomatostomus ruficeps
CAAAGTCTATGCTTTTTAGAAATGTCTTTTTATCCAAGATTTCATCAGTCGAATGCTCTGATTTAAGATTAAACATGAATACTTGCTGGTACATACGTTCACAATACCGACATACCAGATAAGGACAATACAAGGACATAAAAACCCTGCAATCAGTTTTTGAAGGTTGTCCTTGTATCAAAAGGACCAAAGCACAGACTTTGAAAATGGCAACTCTGCCCGAAAACTTGTGCTTTGAGCAGACTTGAAAGACCCTGAAAGAATAGAAGATAGTAATTACAGGACTGTTAGGGATTTTTTTTCCAAGGGTACATTATTCAGATAATCTTCCAGGTGACAGTACCAAACTGCACTAACCAAAATGACCATTTGTGCTCATCCACAGACTAATAAAAATCAGTGTCAGTCATAACGTCTTAATGAATGCAACTTAGAGATCTACAGTAACAATTTAGAGTTATGAGGGAGAAAATGTGTTCCAGCTGTAAGAATAGTAAATAACATTAACACTACCTTTGTTATACTTTTGATCCCAAGAGGCTTAAAGCAAAATCTTCCATTAGTCAAGGGTTCAAATATAAAGGAAATTAAAAAAAAAATCAAAACATTTGTCTTGATCAGTCATCTCCGTTTTCATACAAAACTATGCCATCTCTTCTGGCTCTGCGTTTTATGCTGTTTTGATTTGATTCCAGTCGCTAAATAGTTCCACTGATTGTTTTCTTTTTACTTCTTTTACTCCCCACATATACACATACATATATTTTAGTCATTTGTCTGTCCTCAGTGAAATGCCAGTCTCATCAATAAGGGGAACAAACTGTCTTTCAGTTTCTCCTCACTGCAGCTAAAAACTTGATACATTATTGTCATATCAAAACTGTGTAATTACTTCTCTCCCAGGATAAAAAAAATTCTGCCTTACTTTGTCATTCTGTCTCAAAACAACTTTTTTGGTTCTACTATGCCATTTTTAGGACAAGAAGGATTAGACTGGCACATGATATGCAAGATCTGGACAAAACATAGAGGTGTACAATGACATGCTGATGTTATTAATTTTTCTGCACAAATCCTGAATAATGCTGCTTGAACTATTCTGAAGTTTGCCTTAACACTGAGTTATTTCTCCATTCTGAGGTATTCAAGGTGCATGCATTCAAATATGAGTACAGTGGTGTTATTTGTGATGTTATAAAGACAATAAAAATAAATCATCAGAGAACTTTTCTGGCATCTGTTCCTCTTGTGTACGGTACTCACTAGCAAACAGCATGTGCTTCTCTTATATAGATCTACTTCCCTGATCACAAAAGGTCTGCTTTTGACACACCCAACTTTTAAAGTGTTTTTGCACCTCTTTGTCCTTCTTTCCATTGATATGACTTCTATCTTTCCTTTCATTTCTACTTTAGCCCTTAGGTTTTGTTCATACCTATAATTCCTTCTTTTTCTACTAGAATTACATTCTTTTATATTCCCTCATACCTTCCAAGGTTTTTTAGTGTACTTGATTCTCTTCCCTAGTTCAGAAAGTTAGAAAACTTTCATTTTGTTGCTGGCTTTTATCCACTGGTCAGGGTATTATACTACTGCTTCCCTGAACACATCAGCTTCCAAACATTTAATTCAATATTCTGCTAGGTCCCACAGTCCCTGCATTCAGTTAAATAATGCATGTTCTTTCACCAGCTCTTTAAATCTTCATCCCTAGTGTCTCCATCACAACTTACCAGAGGCAGACAGTCAAGGTTAATATTTCAGTCACACCTTCTGTGTCCAGAGACATTTATTGCCCCTTGTCATCTCAACCCCTCAGTGTTTTCTTAAAATTTCTCAGGCTTTTACCATAGCTTTCAAGAAGAAAAGATAAAAAAATAAATTTAATGCTACATTTATAATATCCTACCATCATTTGTTGACCACCTTGAGACTGAATAGTAGACCTTTTGTTCAAATGAGAAATAGCACCAAAAAGAGGGCTGACTGGGAAGCTGTGTGCCAAAGATGGTCAAAAGCAAGTAGTCTCTGACACTTTCAGTTGGTGGGTCTCCTTTCTCACCATGTGACATGATTCTCAAATAGAGTGACTAGCAAGCAGAGTTAAAAAAATAAAAACATCTCCATTAAAAAAAAAAAAAGGATTAATCTGTTTCTCCTCAAAGAAACTCCTGTTTGCTGACAGATGCATTCTTATCTATATTTTATGTCTCAGTTAAATTAAAGAGTTGTGAAATGTGAAATGCTGCAATGCTGCTGTATTATATTTTCTAATAACATTCTACTAAAGTGAAAACTAACAGGTTCGTTCAAGATTACTTCTGGTCTACATCATTGAGAATTCTCACATAAATATTATGCAATACACAAAATCCAGTTGGTCCCTGAGAAGGCTATTCTACAGTTTTACTATCATAGGGTCAAGTTCAGATGGACCCTACTGACCTTAAAAGTACATAAAAAATAATTTAAACCAAGGAAAAACTAAGTGTGTATATGCCTGTAGCTTAGTATCCTTAAAG
Source organism: Pomatostomus ruficeps (assembly GCA_013400735.1). NCBI lineage: Eukaryota > Metazoa > Chordata > Aves > Passeriformes > Timaliidae > Pomatostomus > Pomatostomus ruficeps. The sequence goes on from VYZT01000470.1 coordinate 2,523, forward strand.
TTAGCTATACTATGATTTAGGCTATTTTCTATCATTGATTTGAGAATTGATTTCTGTCTCCTGTAAGAGACCATCTGACTTCTTGGCTTAGCATTTCTGTGGAGTGGTTTTGACCAAAGGTTACAGTTGAGTCTTCTCAGAAGGTCAAGATACTTGAAGAAACTGGTCTTGATTAAACAGATACAACCTGAGGGCTTTGGATCCTTTCTGTTCCGATCTTTGACGAAGCTTTCGGCACAAGCCTCAGAGTCTGCAGCCCCGCTGTACGGACAAAGACAGCATGCAACTCTGGTTGGAAAATCTCAGGGATTTTTCAATATCTGAAATTTTAAAAATTCTAGGAAAATTATATTACAAATGTTAATATTTCAGTGAGCAAAATAAAGTCCAGGATATCATCTGTCAGTAATAAATTATGAGGCAAAAAATCAGATTTAGAGACAAAGACAAATATTATACTTGTTCTTAATTGTGCACTAATAAATTCCTAAGGTACGAGTTATTTACCAGTCCTTTCCTTACTTTTTTTATGGACCCAAATGTGATCAGTCTTTGCTGGACTCATACAAACCATGAATATGAAACTGCCATTTTACTTCACCAAGTTAAATGTTATGAAGTATCCTTTCAGTTTTCCCTGGTAAACATAAATTACTGATAATAAAATGTGCCCAGGTAAATTTCTAAATGAAAAATGCCTTTAAGAAGCATTTCTACAAGGAGGGACTTTATGATGCTTGAGTTAATTTATCATGTTAATATTTTCAAGTGCTGGTTGCTTTCAAGACTGATTTTTGGATGTAAAAATAAATAGCTGACTGAGTTCAAGCACTTAAGTAATTCAGTTGCAATTACAATCAAATAGACATTTGAACATAGAGTTTTGCGTGAAACATAGCAGCATTTCTCAATGGGCTCAAAATCAGATCACATATAAAATGAAGAGCATATCCAAGTGGGATTTTTACTATTTTAATTATTATTAGTATTCACTGAATTATTCTCCTGCTATAGACAAAGTAGTAAAAACATCTTTAGAATTTTTGGAATCTAAATATTCCAAATGAATGCACATACACAACACAGCCTCTGCAAAATTAATGCACATGAATCATGTAGATGTGTAAGAATATTAAGTAAATTAAGCTTACAGTGTTCAGTGTTTTGTTTTATAATTCAAGACTCTAACTAATAGTTTTATCATGAATGCTATGTGACTTTGGAACAATAGTTAACTTAATATTTTCAGATCCTGACATGGAAACACAACAGAACAACTTCTATTTTCCACAAGAAATTGTAAGTTGCATGATACGAAATGTTACATGATAAGAAATTTTACATACTGTAGTTTACACGGTGTAACACATAGAAAGAGCTTGGAGTTGCTTGACTCTGAGTTTGTTGTTATTTGTTAAAGGAAACACACTTTAAAAAAAAAATATTTATAATCAAAATGCTTTTGAACTTCACAGCAGAAGTTTGCTCTTTTGTTTAAATAAATCCTAGAGAATCATTAGTAAAGCACCATACATAAGCTACCTTGTCTTTATGGTGTAGAATTCTGTACAAAACACATGCAGACAACTAATGTAAACTTTGGGATTAAATAAGAAGTTTTCACAAGCAGTAGAACCGTTATTTTCACACATCTTATAGTAAATGTGTCATAAACTACATGATCTATGTTAACCAAATAAGTAAGAGTTACAATAACATCCCTGAAAACATGAAAAATATAAATTCATAAGCAATATAGACTTTTGTGCTCAAGTAATTAACCACAGCAAACTAGTCAAGACATTTGCCTTTTTCTAATGCACTTACATAATTTTGGAATTAACTCACAAAATGTCTCTTCACCTTATAAAATGGAGCATTTACTAGGCCATGGATCTGATATAAGTCTGAGTAGAGAGGTGTTTTCATTATGACAAAGAAAAAAGAACGGAGAACCATGTGCCAGTTTTTGGATTATTGTATTTGAACACAAAGAGTATCTTCATTTAATAAAGCATTTTGAAATTGTTTCAGTGAAACAGATCTTTTGCTGAAACCCTTAAGTTGTTCTATCTTTGTCACAACATTCGACAAAAAGCAATTTTTGACAAAAACATTTCATTGCTCTTGTATTTATCTAACACTGGGAAACCTTTAATCAGTGACAATATTCTATTGCATTGAAATTTATCGAAGAATAAAAACATTATTTTAAATTTTATGATACATTTTCTGTCATGAATCCAGGATTTTGCCTATGGAGCTTGTTGCTTAAGAACCCTACTTTTCACTTTTCCTTATGGCACAATTTCATTGTTACGTGCTGGCTATACCTTTAATTTACCTATCAGCAAGTGATGGGATAGGATGTTCATTATGCTTTGATCAGATTCTCTGATCACTGACAAATTGAAAAAAATAGTTTTCAGAGAAAGGAAGATTATTTCAAGCGGTGATGATGAGGTAAAGGAAGGGGAAAAGGGAAGAAGTTTCTCCTGATTTATTGCCACTGTCCTAGTACATGGTTTCACTAGAGAAAAAAATATGAAAGTAATTACTCAGTTTTAATCAGGTCATTCAAAGAAAACAGCTGCAACTATAAATTGCCATTTAGCCTGAAAATGAGATACTGAATTTCCTATGAAATTTACTGCTGGAGGGCCAGATAAAAAGAAGCCTTTCCCCATTTTTCTGCCACTTGGAATAAAGAATCAAGATATGCTCATGCCTTTAACCAGTTAAAATACTTAAAACACATAATATTTTATGTACTGCTTTGCACAGATTTGAGGAAAATGGCTTTGATAGAAGTAGAGTGGAAAAGCTTAGCAGCATCTGCACTCTTAGTATAACCAGAGACCCTGGTATTCTTCAACCCTCTTTGGAAGTCTGAATAATAATTTATCCAGTATCACAGTGAGTTCATGCACTTGCAAAACACACTTCTAAAACTGGTGCACTAATGGTTACATTATTCACATTTCTGATTTCTGCCTTTCTGGACGGAAGTAGGGGGTAAGAAGCACATTTTGACTTTGAATCTCACTTTGGCCCTGAATGTCTCTGGGCTATAACTTGGAAGAAGGACATGACTGCCCAGGTTTATCTCTGGTTGTTTAGCTTCTCTTCACCGTGCGGTAGACATTATGAGCTCTCAAGTTTTCTCTCCTTCCTATCTCCCTTACCACTTCTTTCTCCCTCCCATTTGATGTTAGAGAGAAATTATGTATCTGATTATAGCAACTAAATTCATGACAGTTCTTATCACATAGAGTGGTAGCATATAGCTTATATAGGTCACTAGTAACCACTGAAACTGTTAGTTAAAAATTATTAATCTAATACCATGTCATGCACTGAAAGTGCTGTAAAATATATATAATCAGATCTTTGCAAATTAAATCCTGTTCATACATTTTTGAATCAGCTGTACATGTTCAGGGGTCCTGACGTACTCATTTTCTGGGGTCTGATATTTGAATTTATTAATTTTCAATATATTAAAGATAGCCTAATGTCCACAAAAGAACAAGCATGGGAGATAAAATACAGTGAGGAGTTTTAATTAATGTTAGGCTAACCTTGGGAAAAGTAAGAAATGTCAGTTTTCTCTGTGAGCCACAAAGAGACTTAGTCTCCAGATCCAACAACAGGCAATTACGATTTGTTTCTTAGGAACAGGGAAATTCATAAAAAATGGGCTTTCTTCCTTCAGCATTTGTGAAACATGGACTAATACTGAATTTCACTGACTCTCATAGTAATAAAACTCCTGATCCAAAATCCATAAAAATCAATAGTGGAATTGATTCAGGCACTACCTCTCAGCTTACATCATTGTGAAAGTTATATCAGTTGCCACTTTCCCACCTAAGTTGTTGTTCTAAATTGCAAGATAAAAAATCCATTAAGTAACCATGTTATAGGCTACCAATAAAATTGTTTTAAGATAGTTGGACCTGGCTTACAGTTAACCTTCTCACTTTTCTGCTTGTATACATGATTTTAGTGTGGCAATGTTATTTTCTTTGAGTACATGCAGAGAACCTTTGACTGGATGGGGCTATTGAGCCTTTATGAGAATGCTGTTATTTAGCAAATATAGCAGCAATTTTCATTCTCTATATATGACATTGCAGTGGCATCGGGCCACTCTTGTTTTACACAATGCAAACCAAAGGGATGTTAGTACATAGCAGGGGAAAATTACAGTAGGACAGGAATGCTTTGGTGACTTCACTGGTCAAAATTTCTCAGTAACAAGTCCACTGGTAGGCAGTACCTGATCCTTTAGCTCACTGCTGTTTAGATATATTCATCACAGGGTGTTGGGGTGGGTGACCCTGGAAAAAGCCTCTCACCCTTCCACTGATCTGGGCTAAGACAGCTGTAACCTGACCCTGTCTACCTGGGCAGACCTCTGACCCCACCCCTCTCCCCATCCTGTTGTACTGACCCCACACCTTGTCCCCACCCCCGGTTTGTACCCTTTATAAGTCCAGGCCGTGCTGGCCTCTGCCTCTTTCATCCCTGGCTGCCCTTCAGCAACAGAAATAAAGCCTTGCTGGAATTTGCCATATGAGAGGGGCCTCCACTCCTTGCCTCTGACTGTGCATGAGCTATCCGGAAGGCGTGGGTGAGAATTCAGTGCCCTCCCAGGCATGGGTGGGTGGAAGCGGGGCTGCTTCTGTGTATGGGACACAGCCGGCCTCCTCTATCTCCCCACAGCGGGACGGAGAAGTAGCTTGAACAGCACTTGCCCCTTCCCCCACCAACCACCCCGAGACGCACCAGCCTGAAATATACAACAGGGTTCAGTTCCATGCTGCTAGAGTAATAAATAGTTATTATTCAAGAGACATTTTGAACTCATGTATCAAGGCACTTCTTGATATCTGTTTTTCAGATCCATTCACATTCCTTGTGTCTACTGCTGCATACAAAATCTTACAAGTACAGCTGCAGAATCACCATCTGAAACTGAGGAACTCTTCACTGCTTATTAATTATTATTTCTTTGGATTTTTCAAGTTTCTTTCTCGACTTCTCTATAAATAATTTCTAAGACATTGAATAGAATGGTAAAAGCTAAGTTGCCTTTTAATCTGCAATAAAACTGCTGCTAGTCACTAGCAACATTAATCTATGATATCCTAATATGCTACATATAATTAGAGTTAATCTTCAAGCATTTAAACCATTACAAATGGCTCAATCTGTCCATTCATAACCAGCTATTAATTTATAAAGATTTCTGCCAGTAGGAAAATGGTTGTAATCGCAACAGGAATCCTCCAGATAGAGAAATTGAAAAAATTAGCAGACTACTTCATCATTACAGAAGAGCCTCCTATTTCAGGGAAAAGGAGAGAATATGAAAGTTTAAATGAGAATTGACTGTCACCATGGCCTGGAAAGAGTTTGAGCTAAGTTACCTAGGTCAGGAAAATAGAGTATAACAATGACTATCAACTTCTACACAGAAGCAGATTCAAAATTAGTTGGCTAAACTAGATGCTAAATTTACTTTACTTTCTGGGCTTTCTTAGAAATATTATTTTTGAGATGAGGCTAGGTATTGCATAGGGTATTGCAAAGGGCATTGGGCCTTTTGTGCTGCACAAAACAAGGAATAAGGAAATTTGAAAGTTCTAAAGTTGAAAATATTCTATATGGACTGTGCAAAGTCTAAAGAAAATTACAGAAGCATAGTAGATCTTAATGAAGCAAGACATTGATACTCTGGCTTCATGAAGAGGTATCAAATAATTACAAACAGAAAAGAGGAAGAAGAAAAGTAGATTAATTAATATTTCTCTATGCAAAAAATAAAACTCCAGAAAATACTTTTCCCTGAGAACAACTTTTTCTCATTAGGAATAAATTACTTCAAGCACTTAAACAACACAGATATAGCCACAATAAGGAGCAAGGAAGCTTTTTTTTTCATGTATCTGTTTCTTTAGACCTATTTTAGCAATAAAATACAACTGGCTGCTTTCTGTTCCTGTCATCTCAGCTAAGTGTGGCAACACTAAGAAGAACTTCAGCCTCTAATAGTTTATCTATAACCCCAAAATGGTTAATTTAAATGACCGGTGCAGTACCCTTCCCCAAAAATAAAACATCAGGTTAACACTCCATTTGAAAATTCTAAACATTAAACTGAGAACAACTTGATTTTGTTTGTAAATTCGTCACACAATGGAAAAAAGTGAAGTATATTGCCTTCATTAATCTCTTCTGAATATGAATTCAACCTTACCTTAGTAACTACCAAATGGCATTTGGTTAGCATGACTTTTTCACAAGCACAACTCGTCATTAATATAAGTAATAATAGATGGATGGTCTACCAACAGTAAGGAATGTGTTTTGGGGTTTTTTTGTGTGACAAATTGTATGACTCCACAAAAATACAGTTATTAATTTGTGGAAATATTCTCACTTCTGCAATGTCTGACTTGGAAAATACAAATACTTTTCTAAATAACTACAGGAAATAACATATGGAAGTTTCTAGTAGCTTATATAGGCCTGCTTCTGGTCCAATGTACAAATTGACAAGATCACTATTTTAAGTAGGCCACCCAGTAAGAATTAAAAAAAAAAATCAGAGCTGGTGTTTCATCACAATTTCTTAGGACAGTAATTCTCTTTACTCCTGTTTATCACATGCTAATATCCAGAATGTAAGATTTAAAAGTATGAATAAAGAGTAGGTAAACCATCAATTCAATTGCACAGGAGGCAGGCACATTATTCTGGATTCATCCAAATCAGCAGAGTCATAACACCAAGCCAATGCTGACATGACATCAGACCTTAAATAAGTCTACTCACAACAGTTAGTTAGGTGAGTGTGTTAAAGGTAACATCACGTATCTAAATTAAGAATGAAAGCTCCTTGGAAACCACTGTAGAAGTACATTGCAGTACCATTAGTTCAGCATGCTTTAGTTATCTGCTTCTGGTATAATGTGAATAATTTGGTTTGTTAATTTTTTCTTTGCTTTAAGAAGTTATTTAAAAGTGCCTCTCAGAACAAACCCTAAAATTATAGCTATTATATTGACCTGCAGGGCATAAAATATGCAAATGTGTATATATGTGTCATATATTTATATATATACTTGTATATAAACACACTTATTGTGTATATATACAAGTATGCATACATAATACATCAGTTACATGCACATATACAGACATAATATACATAATATTTGATAAAGAATTTTCAAACTTACAAAATAATCTGTCAATGTGTAATTTAGAAATACAGGCACTGACTGTTTTCCTAACACAATCTTTTTTTCACAACCACTGTAAAGGAATAGCATTGACCCTGACGCCTAGACACTATACAGCACTTTAATTCAGAGGTTACTTTTTAATTTATTTTAAAACTTGTCAGTATTATTTTGGTGACACCTGTTCTCTGATTTTGTTAGTGTGATGCTGCTTAAACTCAGGTAAAAAACACCCAACAAAAGAAGTTGTCATCATGCTTCTCCTTTAGAGCCTGAAACATTTGCCCTGTTTTATACCTGCTGCTTTTCAGGCATCACGTCAGAAATTAATTTCACATCATGCTTTATCTAAACACCCCAGTATCACCTACTTTGTCTGAATGAGCATTTGAAGATACTGTATGAAAAATTTATGTTCTGTAAGGTACACATATTTAATGAATCTGGGAATTATTAATCACTGTGAATTAACAGCCCCATTGACGTACCAGAGAAATCTGTGACTATGTTTGTAAGTAAAGCAAGTTTATAAGTAGCTTTAGCTTTCCAGTGCAGCATTTAGCCCAGTCATACATAATCTTTGTAGAGAAGTTTAAGTAGAAGGATGTGTAACTTACAAGATAAAATATAATCCTCATTTTGCTATTTGTGTTGTAAGCTATTCAGTGTAGTAGGACACAGTTACCTAAAGTAAGATGCTTACACAACTAATTTTCTTTTGACTTTGTAGTTTGGCTAGTTCTCAACAATAATATAATACAATACAGATATTCACTGCATAATTTACAGATATTACACTGTGTTCCATCATGCATGGTAAATTAAAATATTCCATTAACTAAACAAATTTCTGGTGTCATAAATCAAAGCACACTAAGTAAATCACAGTAAGTGAAAACAGAATTGCAATTATATCACATTGATTAAGCAGAGATTAGAAACAGTAAGATTTATCATATTTAATGGGCAGAGATGATTATGAAACATACAGTTTTGAGGTTTGGAGTTTTTTGATCTTTATATTCTTTTTCTGAATTGCATGTATTTTTTTTTACTTCTAGGCATTACGAACACAGAGACATTTTTAAGTTTGAATGTTTGCAAACTTTTTACAAAGCAAGTTATTGCACATTGCTGAAAACAGATAACAGGGTAATAGAATCATATTCATGTCATGGTAGTGAGAACTGTCTGTTAAAGAAAGTGGTATTTACATTGATTATGTTGTCCTCATACTCCAATCAGGACCTATTTATGTTCTATAAAACAAACATAGCAAAGTAGGCAGATGAGAGGACACACCATATAATAGGCGTATGGAATAAAACAATATCACATGTGGTACATTTTCGTGTTTGTTTAAATTCACAGAGATGACAGATGATGTTTTCACTGAGCAACATGATGATATGACTTTCAGAACCATTTTAGGCTGTTTTATGGGTGTATCTCTTAAGAGTATGTTAATAATGGAGCATACATCCAAATCAACCAGTCCAATTGAACATTGTAGTTGGACCACCCAACAGTATTTGTATGCATCAAAGTATTTTTAATGTAATTTAAATATGGATATTTAAATATGCAAATGGTTCATACTGTCATTTATCACTTTCTTCTGGGCATATATTTTCTCTCACACAGGACTGAGGAATACTGGAGGATTGAAGTATACCTGTTGTAATGCAAAAATCTGACTTATGACATGTTGACATATTAAATTGTGACATCCATTACTTTTGTTCTCAAACTTGCTAAAATGGAACAGACAGGAAATCTGTTTGGCAGGTGGGTTTCAGTAAGTCTCAAGAGTCATGTTTTAAAATTTTGGTTTGAAGTGTTCAGAAACATTACTTGTAAGATTTCTGAGCTGTTCAATTGAAATCTACTTGAGGTAAGGTGTTTGTCATAACCTTTTTTTGTTAGATATTTATAAGTTACTGCAAGCTCTTATGACATTAGCCATAAGCATTGCTTTAAATGAATAAATGTATGTTTCAAGACCTTCATGAAAAGTTTTAGGTCTGAATCTCCTCATTACTTTCTCTATTTCCCTCATATTCTCTTTGTCTCTCATGTACCTGGCTAGCACAGCTGGAAACTGTCCAATATTTTTTTTGTTTAAAAGCTGTTTTCACTAGTTTAGAATTGTGCCACACTTTATTATTAAAATTAAACTACTCATTTCAAAGTATCAGCCTTATTGAAAATTATATTTAGTCAACACAATCTTGCCATACTTTAGAGCAGGATTAAGGGAAGCAACCTTGCTTTCTCTGCATAATTGCTAACATTTAGTTAATAAATTTAAATATAATTAGGATTAAGACTTGAAATTTGGCATGTGGACATGAATTTGCCTTTCAGTAGCTCCCCTCTGTGAAAAATCTGTTGACATTTGTAAATTATAAGACTCTGAATATTCTGTTTGCAAATATCTTTGAAATTTTTCATGACTGCACAGCAGAAGTCTCAAAATAAATCTACCATGAATACACCTTGCTAACTTCAAGATTCAATATATAACCACCATTTCTGCTAGATGACTAAGCATTCTTTCCTGTAAGACAGTAATTAAGTGAACTTCTCCTCTTCCAAGTACTAATTTTGCCAGCCAGGAGCAACTGACACATCAGGTGCAGGAATGAAGACATGAAAATCATTCTCCCAAGAAATTCCCAAAGGCTTTTTTCTGGCTTATAGCTATGGGAGGAAACAGAGAAAGCCACCTGGCTGAAATACAGCAGGGTGATGAGCTGGACTTGCCAAGAGGAGTGGGGGAATAAGAGGGCATATTTTATGAAGAAAAGCTGGTGAACATGGAAACAAGTGTCTAGCTTACTACACAAATTCAAAGAATCACAGAATTACTGAAGCTAGAAGGCACATCTAGAATAATCCAATTACTTTGCAACAATATGTGATGGATGCACTCCTCCCATGTGAGATAACTGAACTTTGGTCCAGGCAGATGCTCAGCAGGTGGGCCTAGCTGAAGTTAATCCTGTTGGCTGTGGCTATCAATAAAGACTGCATCAAGCCCCCCAAATGGCTTGGCTGCATACTAGACTGATAAGCATCCAAAACTTCGAACACATTAAAAAATCTGACTGAAAACCAACCACTTTATGCAATAAATATCTGCAGGCACCAGGGTTCATTGAGCTCTCCCTCCATAGTAGCTGTTTCATGGTAGTGATCTCCAGTTGCTGAGAGATCCCTTACATGGCACTGGACATCAGTGGGTTCCTAAGTGACATGTTATGCACACATGTAACATTTAAGATATGCATAGTAAGCTTACACAACAATATTTTTATCCCATACTAATTTTAACTTTAGCAAATGGTTTTGTGCAATACATAATATTGACTGCCAGTCTGTAATTATTAAATGTTTTACATACCTAAATTTACTGATTAGAAATCAATAAGCTTCTCTTCTCTTCTCTTCTC